>JAUJYV010000076.1:0-120919 GCA_033995625.1 Ophyiulus pilosus
ATGGAGACGGGACAGTATTCTTGAACATGTTCAGGAATACAATGTTTGAGGTTTGTCTGGAGTGTTTGTATGTTTTTGTTGCATGTTTAATGTTCAATGTTCAATGTTCAAGTGTAGTGGAGACGCGGCATTAGAATCAGTTTGGCATTATAATGCGTTAGGCGGTAAATGCAATTTTATTATTGGAACACATGTTGGACTTTGAACACAATGGAGCCAAAGTGTTCAACTTTACAACGTCTCTAACTCGCCATCTTAGTTTATCATATGCCATTGTGTGGCTCATACGCCACCAGGGGGTGCTGAATCTGAGTAATTAAGGCTAAATATCCAAATTGTCGCAGCGTTGGAACACCGTGGAACATCTTATTTCCTTATGAAGACAAACAAACAAAAATTGAGAGGAAATCTGGAGAAACAGGCAAGCATGGATTTCGTCACTTTTGAGACGTTATCCATCATCGGCCATGTTCTTTTTCTTTCTCTGTTATAGGCAAATGTGTATGTAATGCACGACGGGTGCGGAAATCGATTGGCTCGGAGAAACTAGATCGGCCGCAGGACGATGGGCCTCACAACCCCCTCCCCTCCCCCGCTATCGTTGCTTAGGAACGGGCTGAAATAGCCAAAAGATCAACGTTGAGATAAAAACGAAGACGTTCCATTGGACCCCGGTGTTAACACTTTTTCGCCATGGCTGAAGCGCCGTTACCGAGGCTTTCTGTTTGCTCGCCTCATGCTGGGGAGGCTTTGCGACAGGCAATGATCGTCTAAAAAGTTGCTGCTGGCTGACTACTAATAACTTTACGGTTTGTACTCAAGCGAGCCCCAAACATTTCGCACATGACTGCAGGTAACTGGTTAACTACCACAGCAGCACATGGTCGACCTTGCCTCGCGATCCTAATGTAGTACACACTTGAAATACTAAACTGAAAAAAGTTTGCAAACAAGTTTGTCAAAACATTGTTTCGTGAACATGTTTTTAGAAACGGGTTTAGTCCAAATGTAGTTGCCACATCGATGGTCATGAATGGTCAAAAAGTGGCATCTGCTATAGAAAGTACGGGAGGGAAACTGGGTCAATGTTCTACGTCACGATATACATGCCTTGGTAGGAACGCCTTGACCAGCAAACATGTTTCCTTTGATCTTCACCGCGGTTTCATGGAAACACGATTTTTGGCCAACAAATTTGCTGAAACTTGATTGCAGAAAACTTTGTGAGCATCCACATATCGCAAACTTGTTTGCCAAACCATAAGGTCCGGGATTCACTCCCCAGTCGAAGTTTGTGGGAATTTTTACTGATGGGAGAAATTTCTTAAAGGTGGGTATCCACCGATGGAAACATGGAAACACGCAACACGAAAGATAAACACTAAACACACATTTTAATCATGTTTGTCCAAAAAGTGTTATGCAGTATTATCGCCTGCTCAATAGTTTTCCGTCCCAATGTTTCAGCAAACTTGTTTCCGTGTTTTTTGCCTTTGCTTCGTGTATTCTTTGGCGTGGACCCGGTTTTACAGTGTAGCATGCATATACATGCAAAAAAAAAAAACCTAAAATTAAAAAAAGACATCTCATTATGTAAATAGCACTTACTCGTAGATGATTAGTTTTTTTCCCGTGTTGAAACATTTTATCCACTTTTCTTCTCAGCTGCAAATTATCTTCATTTTCTCGTAGTTTTATTTTGTCTAAATTAAGTAAATATAAGGATAATGTAGGATGGAACTCGAAATGCTGACGACGTTGCATTTTTAGTCTGTTCCATTGCATTATTTTCATGTTTACTTAATTTTTTTTATATTTTTTAAATAATGGAATAAAATTAAAGATGAGCTGAATTTGAGAAGAAAAACTGATAAACGTACACTTTGCATACGTGAATTGTTTTTACTTCAGTTTTTTTCTGTACATTATGTTTTATCAGTGTGCATGTTAAGGGTTTATCATCACATTATAGTAAGTGCATAATTACAACATTTTCGAGGGCATATTTCCATCGTTGGTGTTTACTGTGGTACATCTCGTTAAGTGATTTAGTGGTGTTACTATTTTAGCACGCAAAAATAAGTCTCAAGTAAACATTAAAATCATTCAACGGATCATTGAATGCACTTGGAACGGAACGAAGTCGACATTTCGCTTTCCAATTCACACTTCGTCTTGAATAAATTGGAAAATATCCTATTGATTTAAATCCAAAAAGCAAAAGTATCGTTTATGCTCATCCAAACATAATCATAATAGTAAGTGCTAGCTAGAATCTTATAGTCTCCCATTATAACAATTCCAATAATCAGAACGGAACGTGTGGAGGATTATTTTATAACGGTTGGGATTTGTGAGCGGAGCTATCACATTTGCTGGATTACATTATCATCAAGTTGATGTCTGGATGCTGGATGTAACGGTTGGGATGATCACTTTTTTAAGTTACCATAATCAGAATCTTATCTTACGTCATTAATTAATTTCATTGGAACAAGAGGAGGGTTTCTTCTAACGGTTGGGATGTGATCATGTAAGAACAGATAATTTTCACCTGGGGCATGTGTCAAAGCTGCTTAAAAACACGACTCAATTGCCAGTTTCTCTGTACTCACGAGTTAGTTTATAACGGTTGGGAATTATGAACTAGTTATTTGGATTCCCTATAGTTCCTGGCTTGTTTGCCCTCACGTTAAATACCTTCTTCGGTTGGTATTTGTTAACATAATAGGAAGATTGAGCATGCTAACGCCTTAACGTTAACTTTAACGTTAGAGGCGGAAAGGGAAGAACCACGCATGCGCACTCATGACATTCGGTTAGTTCATTGGATAGTTCAGTCCGTGGCTCCTCCCTTTTCGCCTCTAACGTTAAGGTTAACGTTAAGGCGTTGGCTGGCTCAATCTCTCTATTGATTGTTTACGTTCCACAATGGCTTCATGCTTGAACAACTTTCTAAAGTTACGTTGTTTATTGTGTAAGCTTAATCGATAAACGCTATGGCAAATAAGAACTCGTAATGACGTCATTGCACGCAGCTGACCAGATAATGACGTCACGTTATGGGCCGGAATGAATCCATAGTGCTATCCACGAATACTCCGTATATTATGCGATCACCAAAGGAAGGTTGTTTTTTTGCCTTTTTGTTTCCATAATTCCGTCTCTTTGATGTTATTTTTGGTCATATCGATCATTAATGACGTGCTAAAAAAAAAAATGCCACTGCACGTTTTTAGACATCGTTAGACGGATTTATGAACTTTGAAAAAATGGTTTTCATAGACTGTGATATGGTCTTTTCAGGCTATATACTCATCAATTTGATGGTCCAATCAGGTCGTCTGCCTATGAGAAACAGCACCTATACTGCGACCAATATTCTACAATATTGGTTAATGAAATTAGTATGGTTAATCGGAGATTCCCCGGTGGACGAGCTATCACATATTAAAAGGGCCTTGGCAATGGACAGATTGGACCATAGTTTACGTAGGAACGCCTTAAGTTTGCCATCACCGCATGATGGGGCCCAGTCAAACTATCACAGGACAGGAGATTTTACACCTGGGGTAGGGCAGAGTGGGCAATGGTAAAAGGGCATGTTCATATGAAATATCAACCTCGGTCACATTAGGGCCTTGATGCCGATGAAGCATTGTTTTGACGTCTAGGTGGCGTTTCCGACAGCGGCCATTCCTCCGGGTCGCCCATAAATCTCATCAATTTTTAATTCAGCTCCATCGTTATTGCATTCGATGCCATTAGAACGATGCCACGTGACTAGGGACCGCGGTTTACGAGGCTATTTACATTCGCCCAAATTAGCAATCAGTGGATCGGCCACTTTAAGGACCCCCCGAATCCCTCCCAAAAAAGAAACGTTGTTTTCGCCAACATTAATTACGGGGAGGCTACCCTACTTCGTAATGGCGATTCGCGAAATTTATTGGACGGAAAAGTCCAAATTAAACGGGTTTTATGGACGTGCTTATAGGGCCTCCCGTCGTTCCCCACCCCCCGCTTTATGACGACGACCTTTCCGGGACACGTTTTTTTTTCATCATTCCGGGACGGAGCCCAAAACGGCACGGCAGTCATTAGGACGGCAGCGAGGGCGTGTTAATTAGCGCGGTTACCAGGGTAATAATGCTATGTTTTTGTTGGAATTTATTTCCTCCCTATTCATCTCCCTCCCAAAAATGTGGGGGAGCCTGGGACTTTAATGGTGACGTGTGTGATGGGGTCATTGTTCCCGGTTGCCGATAGTTTTATGATATCTAGGGGCGCTGGCAGCCTGATGTTTCGGAAGGCAACTGCTGTTGAAATTTGTACAAATACAGTCAAAGTGCCCCAGCAGAAAAAAAGATGCCATAAAATTGCTGTTTTAAAACTGGAGTTTTTCTGAAAAAAACTGCAGTTTCTTACTGTACTTCTATACATTAACAGAAATGTTTGCTGGTGTTTAATGATGCTTTCCTGTTAGCGTTTTATGCATTGGGGTGAAGCACTAAAGTTATGCAGAAAAGCACACGGCTTATATTTAGGGGTTGCACAAAGCGTGTTCTCGTGATATCCTTTTTATTTATGGTCCGATTTTAAAACTTTTTAATGTTTTGTGCTCGTAGAAAAGTACTTTTAATTTCTCTAATTGGAACCACCGCTGTAACATTAATATTGAAAAAGTTAAAATTGCAATGACTTTCAAGGAGCTATATAGCTAACAATGTACTAAATGTATAATAGACAGTTTTAGCATGCCAACGTCTTTATACATACCTTAACTTTAATGGCTGGAAGGGAGGAGCCACGCATTGAACTTCCTAATGAACTAACTGAACGTAATGAATGCGCATGCGTGGTTCTTCCCTTCCACCATTAAAGTTAAGGTAAGTATAAAGATGTTGACATGTTAAAATTAGAGAGATTGAACCAGCCAACGCCTTAACGTTAACCTTAACGTTTGAATAATTTGGAAGTCGCTTAATAGGGCCAAACTATTTAAGACCCGATGTGCCCAATTTAACCAAAATCGTATACCATTATTCTTAACATAACTTTCAAGGGTTTTTGAAAAGGAGTGTGATATATGCTTGTAAATGTTATACCATATAAAATTCATAACAGACCTACTGCTTGTATAAATTTTCTATTTTATCTGTAAATATTATATATTCTGCAGTTCACAATGGTTGACAATTCCCTCTTCGCCGCCATCTTGCGGATCGCGTCTTATCATGTGACATGAAATGGTGGGGGTTTTCGTAGTTATTGTTAACATTTTTTCCCTGTTGATTTCTGCAAATGCCATGCTATTTTTCCCACGACCAGCAAAACATTTGCGTCCAACCGTCAAACTTCTTCCTTCAGGGTATGTCGAAACCAGAATTCAATACACAATTTTGCATCTGTAATGCACTTGAAATGTAATGATGGCAATAACAATACACTGGTATATGGGCGCACGGGCAATTGCGCCATTCTTCATTTTTGTACCCCCCATCTTGCGTCGCCATTTCTCATTTGAATTTCAATTTGCATTATTGCCAGTCATGGTGACGAAAAGTACTCAAGGAAATTCTGGGAAGATACGTTAACGACTATAGAGGGCCATTCAGAAAGTAGTCCGCATAACATCATATTTTCATATCTGGATGTTATAGAATAACTATAAAAAAACCAACTAAGATCCTACAAGAGCCAACATCTCCTAACGGGGAATTTTGCCGAAGAAGTAGTTCACCCAAATCAATAGAGAAATTAGAGGGATTAGAGAGATTGAGCCAGCCAACACCTTAACGTTAACCTTAACGATAGAGGATGGAAGGGAAGAACCACACATGCGTACTCACGACGTTCAGTTCATTGAGTAGTTCAGTAGTGGCTCCTCCCTTCCTGCCTCTAACGTTAAGGTTAACGTTAAGGCGTTGGTCAGCCAACGTTAACGAAACGATAACGAGGAACAGTGCTAGCGGCTGGAACGTTGGCTTGCTCAATCTCTCTATTAGGGAGTTTGAGCTAGCTAACGTCTTTACACTGACCTTAACTGTAATCGCTGGAAGAGAAGAACCACGCGTGCGCACTCATCCAAACTTAATCCTATAGCATACTACTAGATCATGCCCCAACATGGTTATGACAGTGGTGGCATCACGTTTTGCTGCATAGGGCCACCCTGTACCAGAAACCTGCATCAGGAAATCCATCGAGATTGTGTGCTTTTAAGCCCCAGTGTTCTTCCTCGTGTTGCGTCGCCATGGCAACCGCTGTTGTCTCACTCTGCGCTGAATTCCTGAGCCTGTTTTGCTTCTCACTTACGCTGTCTCCAAGAGGGAATATTTAGCCTCGAAATGGAATGTGGGGAAAGGGGCCATTGTTGGCTACAATAAACAAACAATGATGACGTCGGGGGAATAAGGATGAAAATCGAGATAACGACCGTGTGGAGGGAGGAAGTGGAAAAAAGAAAAAAAAAATTCAAGAAGGGCATCTTTCGGATTTATACATTGCCTAGAAATTTATATTCTTGAAAATGCTCATTTGGATTCGTGCTCGACGCATTATTCTTTGTGTACTTTGTGTTACTGCGGTTAAGCTAAAGAAACCCAGACGGTGGCCATATTGGGGCTCCTTGCGTCATGGTCACGGGTTCCATCTTCAGGCATCTTTTGAAGTGGAGATGGGGGCCATCTTGGTGCTTCCCGCGCCAAACAGACCTGGGCCATCATTCTGCACTTTGCGTAATAATAACAGGGGCCAAATCTGTGTCTATTGCACTATGGAGAAGGGGCCATTATGGCGCTGCTTGTACTTTGGAGATGGAGTCCTTCTTGATACCCCATGTTTGAATTCCCTAAGTCCTGAAAACGGAGGTATTTTGGTACTCATTTTGCTAATTGTGTTAAAAAAATATAGTTATCGAAGGCGGCCATCTTGCATGGTACTCCTGATCGAAGATGCGACCATCTAAATACTCCTAAAAGTTATCTAAGAAATTACAGGCAAACCTTGAGCAGATATACCACAAGGTATGTTCCAAAGGCCATTTTGTCACTTGTGTCGTTGGCAGCCATTTTGGTCCGAAGCAACGGTCATCTTGATTGACTGTCAATGAACCATTGATGTTTCCATTTTTAAAATTCATAAAATGCTTCTTTGATCTCGTGATCTGGGCTAAGAAGGTTATTATCTAGGATTTGGGGATGACTAGAACTTTGAAGGACAGGTTTTTGGACGGCGGCCATCTTAACTTGACCAGATTTTCTTTTTGCCAGACGGACGTTGCTGCCTTCCGTTATCCAAATCTCGGCCTTTAGCCATTCATAGCCTTCCGAGTGACCGTTCCATCTGATCATTAGGTCTTTTATTAGCTCCACTTTGCGGTCTTATGCTCGGATGCCCATTTCACACCTCGTTTGAGCATTGACCCCTTTTTTCCCTCCCGCACGTCGTTTCCAGGGAGATTTTCTGCTGCCCATTGTCCAGGAAAAGGCCGTTTTCTGGAGCATTTCATGGTTGTCAGTTGCGGTCAGTTTAAGGAAATTCTAACAGAAAATGGTAGATAATTTATTGTTCGAAAGGAGAGAAGTGACGCAGACGTTTGTTAAACACGCAGCTTGATAACTTTTTCGTTTTGTACCAGTCTGTGTTTCTCCCTTTCCCCCCCACCCCCATTTTTCTATTGTATTTTATTCAATTTATTACCCTGCAGCACAAAATGTCATATTGTAGTGGGTCAACTTAACAAGTAGACGCAGATACATATATTATTGTTGTGCATTATTCAGCACAAAATACAAAAGTTCACAGATGAGTTCCAAAGTCAATCTGCATCAACTTTGCGTGCAGGAAGAACAACCAGTAAAGTGGTACCAGTATATATAGTGAACCAGTATATATGGTTCCTTCGGATAAGTGGTTATGATTTTGTACATTCCCATGATGCCGAATATTGTGTTTTACACCAAATTTTGTTATAACTAAGTATTATTGATGCACTAACCTCGAGTTGATATACTATAACCTCTGTTGCAACCTGTTTCATTTTGCACGTGCCTGTAGTGATACTTTCACTGCGTTTCTACGAACCTTTGTTGGCACTTTTATTAATTGTTTGCTACGAACGTTTGGTGAAACATGTTTCCGCAAGTTAGTTATTTTGTATACCAACCTGCTTTGAAACTTTTTTGGGGGTTTATTCATACCGATGTTGCCACTTAATTATTTTCTGCAAACTCTTGGTGCAAGCCATTTCTTTTTGTACGAAACTTTGCTGTCACTTTTATTGTTTTCTATAAACTTTTGGTGCTACTTTGTTTTGTACAAACATTTATTGCCACTTTCATCTTTTCTACAAGCCTGTAGTACAAATGTTTTCGTTTAATCCAAACGGTATTTGAGTTTTATTACGTGAAAACACACATGTGAACCGGTGATGTCACCGAGGATATTATTAAGCTTTTACGTTATATATTAACCTGTTGTCACATTTTTTCTTTTTCTACTAATCGTTGTTACCACTGCTAAAAGCACTGGTTTTTGTTTCGTATAAATGACGGTAAATTATTAACTCTTCGATCATCTATGGATCGAAACACCCGTTCCGTGCAGACCTAAAAGCCAATAACGGACATTTCTTTAATAATTTTTTTTTTCCTCCTTCGCCTTTGCTGACAATTTGTGACACCGAAGTGCTTTTTCAATTTTAGTTTTTATCTCGCGAAACATGGCGTCATTATTGTTATTGCTACTCGAATTTTCGCGTTTTATTTCTTCGCGAACCAAGGGCCTTTTTTTTGGTCGAGAATTGCGACACAAAGCAGCGTCTTTAATGCGAAATTCCTGCGAATGGCAGCTCGCCTGCAACAAATGGCCGAGATAATTTGATTTTTCAATCTAGAATCCCAAGATGCCCTATACTTTGTCCGCGGAACGGGCAGAAGCTAATCCACTTTTAACGCCAAGTCCAAACTGAAAATGACGGTGAAACTTCGTACCTATAGTTCAGTGTTTTTTAACATTTTTCGACTCACGGTACATTATACAAGGCCCTCAAATTGTCGCGGCACACCGTTTGAAAAACATTGCTAGTACCAAAGTGATACCACAGCAAATACCGGCTGATTCAGGCTGTTTGTTTCCTTAGAAATTGCAGTTGAAGCGCGTTAAAATTTTAACTTGTTATTATTAACATTACGTTGGTGGTTCAAATTATAGAAATTTAAAGTACTCTTTTATGAAAGCAAAACATCAAGTTTTAAAATCGGTCGATAAATAATCGATCCATAATTGACAAAGTTTTGAACTGCCTTGCATTTTTTGCACTTTTGTTTTACTTTTTTTTGAGAGAATTCGCTGATCTAATCACCTAAATTTTACCTCGTCATTTGTTATATACCCTATCAATAAGGATTGTTAATAAAACTGGCCTCTTCATGACAGGGTGAAAATACCCCATTCTAACCAGTGCCCCACAAGCTTCTTAACACATCCAACATTTGTTTAAATTTGTCTAAATGCAATTTTAAATAATAAAAAACCTGCACTGGAATTATAAATCACCTGGTATAAAAACATTGTTTTCTTTATGCAAGCTCAGGTATAGTACTTTTCTGGATGCAATTTCATAAACATAACCCGGACCGTTCGGATTTTATAGTACTTTTAAGACCCTATTTTCGTGTTTATTTTCCCAATCTTGGGACCAATTTGCGCGGAACCCATGTATGCCTATTCGACAGAAAAAAATAGGCGGGAAAAAATGTAAACAAGCGTGTTCCAAGATGGCGACCACCGATACCAGCTGACCTTCTTTTAAAACAAGGGATTTAATCCCACTTTATCCTCGCCTTGCCTCTTGCGTCATCCATCAACGTTTTCAGTTGATTTGTAGATCAATTTTTTTTTCTCTATATCGACCTAATCTCATTTTTGTCGAGAAATTCCTCATGTAAGCGAAACGTTGAATGACACGATGCAATAAGGTGGCCGGCCATCTGTCATATTTTCGTTCCGATTTCCTCCCCAAACGACATCCTCAACGCCAAATGTCGCGTTTTATTGCTTATCTTTTTCGGCAACATCGCTCGTTCTATCGGGCAATTTGTCGGTCGTCAAAGGAAAGCGATTGTCGAAGTACCTGGGAGCCACCGTAAAAAAAAAATGTACGGCGCTCCCAATGGAACTATACGTTTTGTTTGCTGATTTTATCCCCAGTGGTCATACACTTGCCTCCAGTTAGTTGTCCAGTACTCGGTTATGTTTAATTGATGATGAAAACAGTTTTTTGTCGACGATTGATAAGAGTATCATCCAAAGCATTTTTTGACATTACATATATATATATATATATATATATATATATATATATAAACGGCACCAGCATTTAGTTCTGCGACCAAAAACAAACTGGCAGATCCCAACCGTTATAAAATCGAATTGTAGGACCTACCGTAAAATGTGGATACTTTGGGACAGGGGTGGTTTTGTTTTTCTTATCGCGGGGAAATGTTTAAATCAGCTGACGATCTTTTACATATTTTAATCGTTGGTTTAAACTCAACCTAGAATAGGCAGCATTTCGTTTTGAATTATTAGGACTTATTTTAGATAGGAATTTAGAAATTTATAATCCCAACCCAGGCCAACCGCTATAAAATAATCTGGCTTAGGTTTTGTAGAGATTAATCCTCCTGGTGGATTAATATCTCATTTAATTCAACTCATATAAATGCCATATGGTAAGGGGATGCCCTTACCATATGGCATTTATATGAGTTGAATTAAATGAGATATTAAGACAGCTATACTCAAATAGGCTCAACAATGTCATTAGCACAACAGATAGAACATATCCATGGAAACGTCACCAGCCTTCAGTTATGTGGCCTATGTAATAAAAAATAATTCTCAAATCCCAACCGTTATAAACAAAATCCTTCCAATGTGGCAGGTTCGGTAGGATTAATGGTGTTATTAATGATTCCAATCTTTGTAAAACATCCTATCTTTTAAAATATATTCAACATTAAATTTGTAATTATTATGCAATAGAACAGGAGCTCTCCAATCCCAATCAATATAATACTTCACTGCTTCATAAATAAATGCATTATTAAGTTAGATTTGGATCTGGTTTATTTCCAACTCAACCAGTATAAACCTCAACCGTGAAATTCAGCACCAGCAGGCGTGGACTCAAATCCCAACCCAGCATAGAGTTAACAAAAGCATTCAGAAAAGCGTATAGAATTTTTAGTCTGAATAGTTACCATCCCAACTAGTCTAAAGCATGTAATCCATGGAATACCATGGATAAACGTTTGCTCTCCAATCCCAACTGTTATAAGCAGACTCCTCTCATTTATAGAGATTTTAGTTTGAATAGTTACTATCCCAACCAACCGAGATGAAACGAAATCCCAACCGTTATAAGAAATCCTTCGTGCTTATGATAAGCTTGCATCTGGACATTCGAGATGTCTTCATTTTTGAGAATTCGAGATGGTAGCGGACTTTGTTTGATAAACACGGGAAAACATTTCGTTTATTAAAGATTGTGTTCAATGTATTGAAGAAACTTAATCGGAGCAACGCTTCCAGTATCTTAGCTGCGTTCGATCCGCCATAAGCCCGGCTAAATCTTTTGATTGGCTCACGTACAAGCCGCCTGAGATCCAACAAACCCCATTGATTAACTGCGTTCAGGTTGCACAGATCCTGATAAATTGCTTTTTTTTTTAAATAAAAAAAAAGAACGCTGTTTGTAATCACTTTTTCAACAATCGGATGAATGCCAACAGAAAAGGATGAGGTTGCCATCGCCCCGACACGTGGTTTTCTCACGTCAACCGCCAGGGGGCCAAAGTTGTACATTAAAAAGCTTGCCTTAAATAATGTCTGATTACCAAAAAGTGCATGCCATTTTTTTTACAATAAAAGTAAACAACTACAAGTTTATAAATTACTCATTTATGAAACATTGTCTTTTGACGCAAAAAAAACCCTACTGTCTATGGAAGTGTCTGTTGATTGTCCGACCACTTGGAGAAATATCTTTTCCATCTTTAAGTGGTTGTTGTAAAGAGATTATGTATTACAACTAATATTTATTAATACAGCACAACGTTTCAATAAAACCAGTAATCGTTCTGATATATGTGTATGCACATGGTCAATAGGGTTAGACATTGATGTACATCGTTTAGCTAAGCTATTATAACATAAGTTAGAATCAAGGCCACATTACACGTTTTTAAATATTCAAAAATCGATAATGTCGGATAATCGGCGTGTGTTTGTTCCAAAAGAGGTCATCGTCGTAATTAAGTGCTCATCACTGGGGAAAACTGATGCATTTTTAGGGCCGCTTAATTAATAAATAAATGCCGCGGAACTTACGGTGCACCTGCAACTCGCCCCTTTTTAATTAATTGGGTGGGATATGCGCGCTGTGATTAATTCGAATCATTAAACAGGGTTGGTGCATCGGCCAGTCCCGTAGGAAAACTGATCTAAGCGATGTACCAAATGTTTCCGTTTTTTATAATTGAGGGCAGATTTTCTCGAATGGGCTTCACTTTTTTAGCATGGATACGCAATGCAAATGAATGGGAATTAATGGGTTAAATTGATGCCTCAGAGAGACCATTTCATATATGAGCGTTTACATATACCGGAGATCCACACGAAACTAATCCTGTAAACCCATCAACTATGACTAACTTTTTTCCGTCGAGAAAGTGGGAGGAGCCTATGGGAGATGACCCCCCAACAAGTGCGCATGCTCGGCCTACAAATTTCTCGGTTAGCAGAAGAATTGGGTGTATTGTGGATTCGATAAAAATGCAGTTGTTAAACGTCCTCTGCGAAGCTTACCTTTCTCACTGTGTATATGTATACATTCAACTGATTTCGCTCGCAGTTGTACATGTGCCCTCTCGAGTCCCCAGACACGTCGTAAGTTTGTCGGACTTTAATTTCGGGATCTGGTTAATGGGCAGAGGCGTTTCCTTTTTTTTTTATTTATTTATCCACGCTACCGTTTCCCTATTTTTTCCCCCCAGTTAATGGCCCGGCGTGCGCGGTATCGCGGGACTCGTAAAGGTGTCTCTCCTAATAAATTTCTGAAGACGGCGGAGATAAAAATGGCCAGGATTAAGTTGGGGGTAATGAAGAACTACTTTCCCCAATGAAAATAAATCTTGTTTCGTCCCTGCGTGGCTTTTCTTTCTCTTCCATCTCGTCGCCATTGTTTACGACTATTGGTATCCGCCTTCCTTGTTCCAGATTCTTAGTAACGAACCGGTGGACGCATGTGCCATTCTGCGGTTATCCATATTTATCCATCGTTTTTTTTGTTTTTTGTTTTTTTGCCATGGTATCGTCCCACTTTACCGATAGCTCATGTCGGCGACAGTTTTAAAGCTGCATTTATTCAGAAAAACTGCAGTTTCTTACTGCACAGTAGAGAGTTTGAGCCAGCCAACGTTAAAGAAACGATAACAATAACGAAAAACAGCGCTGGCATACTTGACATTCCGGGCCGCCAGCGCTGTTTCTCGTTATCGTTTCCGTTTCGTTAACGTTGGCTGGCTCAAACTATCTATTAACTGCAGTTTTTCTGGTGTTTAATGAAACTATAAAAAAAAATCACGGTGATGTCCCACCCTGGGTTTCTTTGCTGTGCCATATTAATTGTGGTTATTCAACCATACATGTATGTAGATGTCTTGACCATTCTCATAACCTTTGTTTTCCTTTTGAATTTGCTAGGTTGTCCACTTCCTGCCGTTGTACAAATCGGTGACCCCTGACTCTATTTTTGAAGTTGGATCTCGTCGATGACTATTCATGACTGGAAGTCCGTTTTCCATTGGTAAGTCGCTATGGAATTTAGAATGTAAAACATTTCGAAATAATTGGGTTCATTTTTGCCTGATCGTGTCATAATGTTCTGATCAAGATCTGGGATCAAAACTTTTATTAAGATTCGGTCTGGGTTCCAAACTGTTTCCATATCAGTTTACGCGTTTTTTATTGTTCTGATTCTATGAAAGCGTGTTCAAGTATTTGCCTTTTGTATTCTTTAAAGTCCAGTTCAAGTTCCATTTAAAGCATATGTGCTTTAATATCCAGTTCCGGTTCTAGTTCATACATGTTCTTTATGTTCTCGAAGTTCTGCTTATATGACCTATGTACATGTTCTTTAAAGTACAGTTCAGTCTATGCCGTTCACCATTCAGTAGGGTGGCATCTCAAGATTTAGCTTAAGATTGAGATGCAGCTTAGAAGAGGAGCTTGAGCTGTTTGGTCTGAGAGAGGGGGTGGAAGTTCTCCCAATTAGCCAAAATTCCCATGTTTGGTGATGAGGGCTCATTCCTTGCGTTCGCGTTTAGTCCTCGCATTGCAGAAATAGGCCAACGTTAAAAATCACCTTTGACCTGCTAATTTCGACCCACAAAAATATGTCAAAACTAGAACAGAATCGCGGAAGATCGATCCGCCGGAAACCAGCTGACGTCACGTATTAATAACGGCGCTCGTTATTCGTGATTTATGACGGCCAATTACGATATCTGGAAATAATGACGTAGTGGGGAGACATGGGGGAAGGATCCCCCATTTTTATGCTTTTTTTATCCCCATCGAAACGAATTACAAGCGATCGCGTGTCGTAAGGGGATATCAATCGTTCGTTTTTGAACCATTTGCAACCCCCTGGTTTCCAGGAGGGTTCACTTTTAATAAAGATGCGCACAGGCGGCTAATGCAATTTTTGATACTTGAATCTCTTGCCCCAAATATTGGTTTCGTGAATGATCCTAAATATGTTTCAACTTTAACCTTTAGAAGTTTAATGGATCCGTGATGGTTTGGTCTGGATGCATAGCAATTTTAGAAAAATAATGAAGATGTTTGTTTGAAAGGTTCTTTGGACACATTTCAAGCTTCTATATTCCACCTTATGTGACCTACGTATATTGTCTCAAAGAATTCGAGAAAGGGCATTTGACACCCAATAGGTTCATTACTACAACATCTGTTGCCCTGTTTTGAAGGTTCTTGGGGCACATTTCACACTTGAGCGTGAAATATGTCAGGGAAAGGTTCTATATTTCACCTTATGTCACCTATATGTTGTCTCAAGCAATTCGTGAAAGGTTCTTTAATATAACATCAGTCGTCCGGAGGCATTTGAAGGTTCTTATAGATATGTCAGAGAAAGATTCTATATTCCACCTTATTATATTCAAAAAGAAATTAAATTCAACACAGTAACCTAAAGTCAGCAAATAAATGGTTCGCTGCATCAATAATTTTTGTGAAATGGTGAATAACAACAACTAAATTTAATTGTATCAGAATTTATCTTGCCTTCAAAATTGATCCAGAATTAAAAGATACTGGAGTTGCGCGCAGCCGCCATCTTGGGACACGTTTTAAGTGTTTTGTGGTTATTTCCACTATATACATGTAAATAGAAAGAATCTTTATCGATGCTTTTCTTTGGGAATTTTTTTTCTTCTGAGAAACACAAGTTTGCGTTTTTATTGCCCGAACCCGCTTTCTGAGAAAAGAAATAAGTTCTCGAAATAAACATTCATTGATATCGATTCTTGTTTTTTTTCTTTGTGTTCACTCCCGCGTATGCATCATCGCAAAGGTAAAAAATGAGCATTTTTTTTGCAACGTTTTCGGATTTTGTTGCCAATCTGGGTGTCAAGCAGTGATTGGTGGCGTGAGGGTTGTTCCAAGAAATTGCGAAACGTTTCTAGAAACATGCAAGAAAATTACAAGAAACGATAAAGACATGAATCTAAGATGATAAATGGTGAACACATTTACAGAATGATGGGGAGAGTAAATTGGGAATATATTAAGAAATTATGTTGGCACAATTTGGTTAGGGCAGTTTTGGTTAATTGGGTTATAGGACTGTCTTATGATACATGTAGGATATGATGTATATTTTCAATATTTGAGACACAATATGGCATGCATGGCCCTATATTTTATTTTCACCAAGACGCGGGGAACAAAGTATTCAAACTACATTTTTTTGAAAAACAACACGATATGTCATTTTGGAAATGTCCATGATATACTTTTGGAAAATTTGGGGCAAATGAAAATGGAGGCAAACTCTGAGGAATATTTATGGAAAAGTAAAATTCAGACGATATAAAATAAGGAGCTGTCATCTTAAAAAGCTACACACAAATTCGGAGGCTCATTGATTGACGACGGGCCGGATTTGGCCCGCGAGTCTTGTGCTCGGATTTTCCTGAGGAAAATCTCGCACACGTTCTTTCTCTATTCCGAACAAAAATCCCTGAAACAAATCTTGCGTTTTATGCAGTATTAATGGAGGGCAACCAATTGTAAGCTGGATTAATTCCTAACTGCAATGGTGGGGAATTCCCCAAGCCGGCCCTTAAGTTCACTTAGTGCATGTATTATTCATGACCCTCCCATAACACGGCCATTGGTCACTACGCCTATATATCCCTTCTCTCCATTCCGTGCTAAACTTCCGTTTCATCCGTTATCCGATGAAGTTGCGCCGGTAGACCGATCAACCTCCGTTTCTCCCATTGGTTGTTTGGCCCCTAAGTGGACTAGGGCTCGTGTCACGTGCTCCCGCGGGGACCGTTGGAAACGCGGTTCCGTGATCCTATGTGCAGCTTCTGAAACGACGGTGCCATCAAGTGCCCCAACATGGCGTGCTTCCACTCCAGGAAGATGGGACGTTGGGGAGGCCATGAAAAGCCTAGTACGGATTGGTGGCTGCTTAAGATGGTTGTAGTTTAACATGATGGAATCTCTAGTATTCTAATTGTCCAAAAGCTTTCCAATATGGCGATCTGTAACCGGTTGTAAAGTCAATTTATGACAAACCCACACAAATTGCACTGGTTCACTTCAGTTATAATTTGTATTGTGGACTCAGATTACAAATCAATATTGTATGGCAGGTAAATCTCATCATTGTATCGCAAACAATGGAAAACGAAATTTACTAGTTCAAATGTCGTACTAATTGACAATTCAAAATGTTTCAGTATGGCAGTAGATTCAATAGTACTCAAACATGCATGTCTAGATTTAGAGGCAAATCGAGCAAATAAATCATCGCCATTTATAGTTTCCCCACTCAATCTGTTCAGATTATGGATTCCAAATTACTCTGGTTTTCAACTACCCGGGTTTTGGACAACTTGGGCCCCGATTGAACTATTTTCTTTGACCAAACGTTGCCAAGCTAATTTTATCCAAGTTGAATTATCTTATCATCGAATAGTGGAGTACAACCTAAGTGGCGACTCTTTCGGGTGAGAGTTTAAACCAAGGTCCCATGAATGAATCAACAGCAACAATTAAAGAGCTCTGGAACTATATTTTAAAAAATTCTCCAAAAATGTGTGAATCTTTAGTAAACTTATCGAAAACAACTGAGACTAGCAAGTGTGGATACTTTTTTCCAATACTTTAGTTAGTATATACTTTCTTCCAATACGTCATTGTCGATACTTTCTTCTATACGCCAGTATTTATACTTTCTTTAAATATTTGAGTCACATTATTCCAATACATCAGTATCGATACTGTCTTCCAATACTTTAGTCAGTATCGATACTAAGTATTGATATTTTGACCGATACTGCCATCCCTATTCCCAAGTTCACAAAGTTCCGTTTACCAAAAAGATATATTTTATCATTTTCATTTGCGTTCATACAATACAATAATATTTGCAGCAAAATTGTAGGTTTATTTTGCACGTAACCATATTGCACGTAAACATATTTAGACCTAAAACGTTATTTGGAAAAATCACATCTGTGGCCGACTTGTAAATTTCTTCATTTGCATGCATGGAGCTGAAGGCCCCATGTTCAACAATCTCGATACTGACTTGATGGTCGGCCCTCTCCAACATCTATTATGCACGTGGAAATTAATATTTTTGGGGGGTGGGAGCGTCTTAGCATCAGCTGCCGAGTTTCTTGTCTTTTCTTGTCTTTTGAGCTCAGGTTTCTCAAATTGCCCATCCCTCGTGGCCCTTTGCTTCTGCTTCTTCTTCTTCTTGTTCCAAGACTTAGTCGATGCGAGGATACATATCCGATAATTGCTACATATCTTTCCCGGCATGCATCGCGAGCTTCCTTCTTAATATCGCTTAACAAATCATTTCCCCCGTCTCCCCCATTCTTCTGCTGGCTTCACCCCCCTCCCCACTTTGCTTATTTATTATTCATGGCGTACCCTCGCCCTCCACCCCCCGTCGCCTTCTGTTGGCTGTCATCTCCAATGCCTCATAACGAATTCTTCCTTATGTTGCTTTTCCCAGACGTTAAATGCCTTTTATGCTGTGCATTCGAAGGCCCCGGGGCCCTGGGGCGCGGGAGGATGCGATGGACTGGAGTGGGACCCCAAAAACCTTTTCGAACAATACTTGGTTATGCACAACATAAACAGTTGCCTCCACAATGGAATGGCAGCATTGTTTGTTTGCTTAATAAGTTTGTTTAACAGTGCTCGAGGCTAATCTGGAGGTCCTAAGGACGTAAGGGCAATGACTGCATGGAACTAGGGTCCACAGGTCAGGTGTACCGCTCAAGTCTGTGGGAGGGTCGAACATGTGCCTGCTATAGTGCTCTAATTGTGAATGAGGACATTATAAATGTCCAGGTGGAAAATGTATATAGGGCCATACATATGCTATATTATGTCCCATTGATGACCATTTCTGTTTGAAATCATGTATAGCCATAATTGGCATTGACCATATCCTTAAAAAATCGTGCCGTGACAATTTAAGGTCTTGTTTGGTCATATTGAACTGTTATTTTTAGTGTTCTTGATATTCATAACCACTGATATAAACTACCTTATCGCTGCTTTTATGATCTTGGATGCCTGCATGCCCTAAATCTCCAGAAAGGAGAATAAAAATGGACGTGTACATGCCGTTATGTTTGGTTCATGGAAGACTCAGGTGCGTGTATGTTGTGATTTGTAGATTTAAGGCACGTACCGTAAAATCCAAAATCCATATTCAAAAGAGATACAGTTGTAGAATCTGATCATTTTGATTTAGCAGATGATGTTCGACTAAAAACAGCCTTTTCGATTTCTCCGAATACTGTATATGTGCAGAGGCACTGAGAATTCCAAACCATCACACGGCCCTTGCTTGCAATGATCAAATTTAAGGCTGTGATGGTTCTGATTAGGAAATCTAAATTACTGCTACTAAATTTCAGCTACCCGGGTATTGACCAACTTGGGCCATGATTGAACTATTTTTCTCTGACCAATCGTCGCCAATCTCCTCAACCAATGTGCGCCCATTTATGTCTACTTGTTGAAGGTCTTGGACATGGTCTGGTCTAGGACTTGGTACTTACCATTGATCGACTGGCGTCTGACGATGGTATATAGCAAGAGGTATAAAGAGGGTCTGCATTTCCTTCAATTGTTAGATGACCTTTGGTTCACTGGGGTTTTCTGCTTTTAGTTTTCGGTTTTGCTTCTACTGAACTAGATTAGTTGGTAAAGACCAGCCAGACTGAACGGTAGATGCTGCTCAAATTATGGGTAGCAGTGACATCACAATGACAGTCATCACTACTGACTGTTGCAGCCATTATTTGTGAGAAAAGGTCAACACCATGATCCCTCATGAATGCAATGAAGACGTAAAAAAAGATGTTGAAGAAGCTGAGGCTATTACATATCTAAAGGCATGATGTTCTCAAAGTGGAAATTCTTCCACTGAGTGGAGTCACGAATTTTGTGGTTGCCCAGTATGTACATATAAAAGTTGTTAGTAGTGTATCAATTGTGCAAGAGCTTTGTATACGGAATCAATATAGTTTACATACGGTACCGTTATTTAAAAATACTTTCATGCTAGCCATCATCTGACTAAGTGTCCATACCAGATACCACAATACTGAACTGAAAAAGTCCCAAATATTATGAGAATTGCCAAAATGTATATAATACAGTACAGATACGAATGGTTTTAGTTGTTTGTGGCGCTCATGAAAATAGAATTTAGTATTTTTTTTTTTACAGACATGAGAACACTATATCATCAAGTATATAACAACCAATTATTAAATGAATAGTGTATAATAAACCAATTTGAATGATCGTTTATAGGTCTTCATTGACCTACTTACTGAACCTCTTTTTATAGAAACATTATACTGAGGCATCATCAACCAATAGGGTTGAGGAAGTACGGAATTGAACAACAGTATCAACCACAATCACCACTTGAAGCTCCACCTTACCACATGTTCATGAGATGAGCCATAAAGCACCATTTCCAGCTCTAATCTAATCCTGTGCATTAAGCTAAGTCCGCACTAGCAACGTTTTCAGGGCTGAACGTGTTTTCTAGAACATTTTTCGACAAACAGGTTTGCCGCAAACATGCAAAAACACATTGGACACACCGAAAAAAACCTTTCCAAAAACAAAGTGGAGCTTGATGATTTCTGGTCTTGGTGCTGCTCCTACCAAGACCTGTAAACGTTGAGAGCGCATTTTACAACGTGCTTTCTGTAGCAAAAGGTCGTCTGCAAAAGCGCATGGCCAATGCCCTATGTTGCATACGCATCAGCATTTGGTAGGAGCGCCATGACCAGCAAACATTTTTTCTTTGATTCGGATTTTTCAAGTATGTGATGAAATAAGGCTCATCCCCTGGCATAGGTGTTTAACCCTCTTGTCTCAGAAATAGACCATTGTTAAAAATTGACAAATAAAAACACACATCTCAATGGTCCATAACCAGAGAGAAGGTGAACAACCTTCACACTTTAACGTAACTCACTCGTTCATTGCATTGCGTACATATTGATGTGTATAGCTACACTTTCCCGCCTATATACTCCTATGAGAGCGTTGTCCCCCTCCACCCATTCCCTTTCAAAGGGATACTATGTGGAATTAAAGATTTAAGAAAATGTGCTATTTGATTGAGCATCCTTTCACTGTTTCACACAACACAAAGGGAGCATTTGACACCATGCTCCCTAATGGACCCATAAGTGTCCTCTTGAGTCCACCTCAGATCGGAGCCACGGCAAATGAGATGGGTTTTGGATTTTGCTATTCAGTCGCTCGCGAAAGAATGGATGGTCTAATTATTGATTAGAGTTTTGTCACCGAAATCGCTTCCAATTACCATGTTAGCCTGGCGGTTGCGTGGACTGGGTTTGGTCCTCAAAGAGCATGGAACGCCATCTTGATGTATTGGACGTTTCTGGCCCACCGAGTCATCGTGTTAAATACACTCTCATTAATATGCAAGCTTAATGAGCTCATTCGGTGCTTCATTAGACCTTGGCCAGCTGAAATGACAGCAAGGTAACAATGGAAGGATTTAGGTTGTGGTATCCATGGATTTGTGGTGGGAACTGATGGCCACGAGGTGGCGCCATATGGTTACCAACAATTGCAACCTGAAGCTAATTTTTTGACGTATGGCTACGTCTTTGTTTTTGGTATTGGGGGTATATTCGACACGGGAATAAAACATGCTATGTCAGTCATGAAACGCCGGCTTCCGGCATGTGTAATGGCGACATGAACTTATCATAAAACAGTAGTCCTACGTTAAGAAATTTGCGGTTGCTGCTTTGTTTGTTGAAGTTGAGGTTTATGACTGGTGCGAGTTTGAGTTCTGTCTCAGATGCTATAGTGTTATGAAACCTGTTGTTCAGCTGTGATCACGTTTATCTGTATTGTAATTGGTGGACTCTCAAGATGGCTGCCGGTCATAAATTAAATGTACTCTATTTTACATTTGGTATTTTGCAAAATGTGTAGCAGAATCAAACTAATTTTAATCCATTATTAAGATCAGTAGTTCAATTAAAACCGTAAAAAACGGAAAAATGCCAAAGTTGCATTATTGTGGGTCTGTGGATTATACAGCCTGAAACAGTTGTGAGGAAAAATTCTGGCAATCCGTAAGAACAACAGCAAGAATACTTATAAAAAAAGTAAAAAACGGATGTGGAGCAGACGAAAGGTCCGCCATGTTGCTTTCAAGATATACGAATACGCGACATTTAGCGGCATCGTGTGAACGGGTAAATGCCGGGGCACCCGATTTTCTGGCATTAGTGGCGTCGTGAAAACGGGATTTTAGGGAGAGTGCGACTCCCAATATGGCCGCCGATAATTTACCGAACTATCACCGGTGCCTAAATATCACACGTACCGCGGGTGTTGGGCCCCCCCGAGTACTGTGTCCGATGATTCCACGTCTGTTTTTCGCGCCTCTCGGCCATCTTTTTTTCCCCCATTTTTTAACGGCGGTCGCATCCTTTCCCCCTCAATTAGATCCTGGTTTTGGTTCTCTTTGGCACTTGGTTCTGCCTCAGATGTGCCATTTCTCAGTTACCCCCAGCAACCGTTGCCCCTGGCAACCCATCCCGTTATTGGCGCCCACACGCCATTGGGTTCGACACGAAATCCGTTCGCTGGCTGCGCTTAAAAGCCTTTGTTATTCCTGTGCGGATGGGGGGCACGGTCCCCCTTTCCTCCCTCACCTTTGCCAGAGGCGTCCCGCATAACCCTGCTTCCAAGAAGAGGCCCAACATGGCCGACCTGATGGTCAAGGTTCTCCCTCACTCCCCACCCGGCATGAATTAAGCATCTTTTATCTCCGTCGGCCCCAGAGAGGGTCGGAGGTCAAATATCGGTGGCCCCGAGACTGCCCCGGATCGATAGCCGGGTTGAAGAACATCTTGGAAACTGACTTCAATGTCATTAAGATGGTCGTAAAGCAAATGTCTGCAATGGGAAAACACTTCGAGAGAAACTTTCCTTTACTAGAGTAAGCATTTTGCGAAATTCGTTGTAGACTTGTAGTATAAAGATTACGTTTGGAGCAGTTTCGTGGGGACATGGAGTCATAACTTAATTATCCCCCATACACATACACATTTTAAGGCCCCTCCCCAAATAATCCCTGATGGAGAATTATCAACGATTTTCGTTTGGATGCTTTACCTTGGCATATTTTTGCATTTTTAGTGCTCAGGATAGCATGGTCAGGGAAAATTGTTTTAAAAACTGAAAAAGTCGGGAAAGTTTAATATTTCATTTGTGGTGGAACCCTGTCAACGATTTTAATGTAGGTTATCAATGCCTTATTGCATTATTGCATTATTGATTGAGTGCAAATGACGTCGGCAACCCTTGTCGGCCATCTTTTGTCACCCAACTGCTAATGACAACTATGCAAAACTGACAAAAGATAGTTATCCAGTATGAGTTAATTGACTGCTATGCTTGGTCAGAAACAGGCTTCGGTCGCAACCCTTTGCTCTGGAAACACAATAATGCCACGATATTTATCATCTGGCCAAAAGATATTTATCAAATTAGTCGTTTTGTCACATGTCTCGTAATGGATGTCGTCCGATAGGAGGATGATTAACCGACGACGACGTGCCTTTGTTGACGTTTCAATTTCATCTCATTTCCTCTCAACTCTGACGTATCGCAATATGTTCTGTGCGAATGACGAGATTTTCATTAATTTTGCCCTTTTTCATTTTCCTTTTTAGGTAAGTTCCTCGCTCGTGTTTCCTCGGTGTTCTGTTTGAAATATGTAACGATTTTGCCGTTGTCAACGTGACCGTTCGGTTGATAAGCATTTGCTTTGGCGACAGCCTCGGGTAGTATTTTAAGATTATTAATCTCTTAAGTTTGCCAACTACGTGCTTATGTACTGTATTTGTTCTATTTTTGACTACTTTTAATCGACGTTTTGCATCATTGTTAATTGGTGTTAACTGTTAACAATACGGTACTTTAAGCTGTACAATTTGCACTTTTGAAACAAGTAGATTTTTAATCATGGTAATCAGGTTGGCCTCGCGTTATCTAAGATTTAATCTCCTTCTACCTGCTACTGCTAAGTGCTGTTCCGATATCGTTAACTCAGTACCCTGCAATCAGCAAATAAATGCCATATGGTAGGGGGGTTGTACCCAATTTCAGGAGAATGCCCCTACCTAAGTAGCGACTTGGGCATCATTGTTAGATTGAATTTCTACTAAATCAGGAGAATCATGAAGGCTATTTCATCGTCTAATTGCATGCAAAAAGGACCAATAGTAAGCATCCGTTTTGGTACGAAGCTTGGTCAAAGAATTTGAGTGATTATCTCTACTCTTATAGTGGTCGTTAGGCGTTGTTAATATACGGGAATCAAGATGTGAATTAAGAGAAAGATTGGAAAGACGTTCGAATAACCCCACTTATTTCCTCCTTTACCTCTTCCTGCAGATTTCCCTTTTTTCGTCATTTTTTCTTATTTGCTCCTCCTTCGTTTTTGGTTAGTATACTCTTTTCAAATTTGTATTCCCAATTGTTCCTTTTACCAGTTGTCCCTAGGCACGTTTTCCCAGGCGTTCCTTTGCTCATCCAGTTCTCCATATATTCGACTTCCCATTTGCCCCTTTGGACGATTAGACAGTTGGTCCTTTGCTTTACTTGCCATTTAATCATTTATTTACTCAAATTGCCAATAGATCATTTGCTCGACTTCCCAGTTTCCCTTTGCTCGATTTCCCAGTTTTGTATTTGCTCGACTTCCAAATTATTCATTTGCTCGACTTTCCAGTTTCCATTTGCTTGATTTTTCAGTTGAGTCTTTGCTCGCCTCCCCAGTTGTTGCTTAATTTGCTGGACTTATTAGTTTTCCCTTTGCTTGACTTCCAAATTGTCTCTTTGCTCGACATCCCAGGTGTCTCTTTGTTCCTGTTGCTCATTCGCATTTTTAACTTTGATCACATTTCCATGAATGAACCCCAGCTTTCCCAGCTTTCATGTAAATCACTTTATACGATTATGTTGTATGATTTGGCCCTTAGCAAGTTTACCAAACCCTGGCTTAGAACATGCCATTTACAGGAAAGTGCAGTGATGAGTGGAGTGTGGTGGGAGAGTGAGTGGTTTGGGAGAAACTCACCTGCATCGTACTTTGACATTTCTAAAATAATGGTCGGCAAGTTTGGATGGGCCCCTAACTGGCTGTTGGATACCCTTCCGCCCCCACCTTCTACCGTATCCTGTATCCATTGAGAGTATCCATCGAGCTAATCTTGTTTGCGAAAGTTAAGTTGTTTGGAGAAGAGTCTGAGAAGGGTTTTTTTAAGAATGGGGAGAAGGGGTTGTTAAAGCATTCATCCAATCTGGAAATTCCTCCAAAGGAAACCTCGGGACATCTTTCATCGTTTTGGTTGCTGCTGTTGTTGTTGTTTTTTCGATTTTCCACGAGCATTAGTATCGCCTGCTCTGGATTTTTTTTTATTCACGAGAGCTGATGGAGATTAGGAAAACCGCACTGGATTCCAATCAAAACCTGGTTTTCAGAAGGACAGAGCTGGAATAGGAGAGAAATGAATCGAGTTTTCACCCCCTCCCCGCTTTCGAAGACAACGCCACTAATTGGACACCTCGTTAGTGGTCTAAAATCGAGATGCGAAAAACGAAATTGCAATTTACGTGCCAGAGGAGAAAGGTAACCCAAAACCGAATCTTCGCAGCTCGTTTTTACCACGACGTTTGAGAACTAAACGCTGCTTGTTGATTTGACGAATGGCTGGAAGCACCACCTGTTGCGTGTGGGACGTTTCCAAGTTGGGGCCCCCGCACCTTAGTGTCGAAAGGCAAGCGCGTAACACACTCGAGGCGTCGGCGCTGTGCCCAAGTGAAAAATCACATAGGGAAGTGTAGGAATCTTAGCATAACTTATCGAAATACACACGAAATGACTGTCCCAGAGTTTCTATCCATGTCCCAAAGCATCCACGTTTTTGAGATCCGAAAAATGTTGGCGTTTTTCTACTCTATTGCGGCAAAAACATTGACGTCCATATCAGTCTGTGGATATTAAGATGTTTCTCACAGAGATCTCATTTGCTAGGATGTCGTTGTTTGATTGAATTGTTCGTCTTTAAGATGACATTCCAGCTGTCCATTTCGAATGCTTGGACCATCGCGATACTCTGCTAATAGCATGCTAATGGCCCTCTTCTCCGATTTCTGGAAATTGCTGTTGCTGTCCAGAGATCCCGTCCCCTCGGAAGAGGACTGGGTTTTTTTCGATTTATTTCTTCGTCTGCGGCCTCCCAATGTCTTGTTCGGGTAATTAATTTGGTCAGTCCGGATTCCGGAAACCCGTTGAACGAACGAGGCGGGGGTTGTGCGGGTAATTTGCTAGGTACTTCCCTGTCATGTGAGGGCTGTTCTTGAGGTCCATTGCTGTGCGCTGTTGTGGAATTTGCTCCTCCCTCTCATGCAGTATTCTTAAGTTGACCTCATGAGCAATAAATTGAAAAACTACAGAATGGTATACAGAATCAGACCATTTAAATCTGGAAAGTCGAGAAATGTGCTTGGATTTGTATGACCGGTGAAATCCTTGAAATATACTACTTGCATTTTTGTACGTGAGATTGTTTAGATGTTTTGGTGGATTTTTCCATTTTTGGACTTTTTTATCGAAAGTCTCTTGAATCTTTAAATTTGTACATCATTTTGCTAATTTTAATAATCTTGAAATGTTTACATTGTTATATTAATTTGACACTTGTATAATTGTTATCCAAGTATTTTTTTTTAAATGTCAAAGCGGTTTTAAGGGTTAATCATTGTAAGTTAGATTATATATAAAAAACTATTCAAGAAGGTGTGCAACAGGTGGAAAGATTTGTAAGGTTTAATGGAATTTTGGAGCTTGTCTATTCGGAATGCGATAAGACTTAAGTCATGTTTGCTGGTGACAAAACTAATTTCAAAGTTGACGCTTATGAGAATTTATGAGTGTTATAAGTCCCTTATGTCATGTATTTCATGTTTTTATTTATGCCAGAGCATCCTAGCAAGCCAAAGAATACAAATGGATGGCAATCCCTCATAGCTAGGCTTTGAATTATTGCCTGAATTTAAGGGCAGGCGAGTATGTTATTTCTAAACAGTTTAAATCCATTTTCTGACAGCCTTCTAGTATTGCACTAAGGAAGGATCTTTATTTTGATACAAGTTTTATCCACTGTCATGAATGTGAAATTTCGTGTTTTTAAAGTATGGCAATCACTGCAAGCAGTTATGCATTCCGAGATATGTTTAAGCAGATTTGGGCAAATTGTACTCATGAGTAGGAGTACTGATTGCGATTGCAGTGTAATCATACTCTATCGTATAAGTAGAGCACATTAAGTCAGTAGTCATATGAAATGCGTAATCAAACTTGGGGGAAATATTTATGTACTCGTGTGCAAATGCCACTCAATGTCATACATGTTTTGGTTGCAATTGGTGGCAATCACTGCTAGCATCGGTGTATTGCACGATTACATACATCCAGGGGCAACTACATTCATTACAGTAAAGGACATTCTGAGAATGCTGTGTTGTAAGAGGAGTTTTTAGCATGCTAATTTTGGGAGCGATTCGCCGTTATTAAGTACAGGGATATTGGCTTTAAATATTCCGGGTTCTGACTCATAAAGCTCGGCAATCATTGCTAGCTTCTTTGTTGTGTAAGATCGCTTGCTTTCGGGGGAAACTTAAATTTGATTTTTATGATAAATTTATTAGAGTAGTGGACAACTTAAGAATGATTTATTGAGGGAGGAATTTTTAGCATGCTTATTTTGGAAGCGATCTGATGCCATAAAGAACAGGAATATTGGCATTTAAATTTGCAGAGTCCCTAAACGTTCGGCAATCAATGAAAGCTTCTCTGCAATGCATGATTGCTTGCACCCAGGGGCAACTTGATTTTGTCTATAAAAAATTCATTACAGTAGTGGACGGTCTAAGAATGTTATTTTAGCATGCTTATTTCGGAACCGATCCGCCGTTATTGATAAGCAGGATATTGGCTTTTGAATTTGTTAAGTCCATAATGTTCGGCAATCATTGCTAGCGTATCTGCTATGCAAAATTGCTTGCATCCAGGGGCAATTTGATTTTGTCTGTAATAAATTCATTACAGTAGTGGAAAGTAGTGGAAAGAATGCTATTTTAGCATGCTTGTTTCGGAACCGATCCGCCGTTATTAAGAAGAGGAATATTGGCTTTGTAATTTGTTAGGTCCAAAATGTTCGGCAATCATTGCAAGCATCTCTGCTGCGCAAGATTGCTTGATTTCAGGGGCAATTAGATTTTATTTTTATGATAAATTTATTACAATGGTGGACAGTTTAAGAATGATTTATTATGTGGAAGAGTTTTTAGCATGCTTATTTAGGACGTGATCTTCCGCCATTGAGAAATTGGATATTGGCCTTTAAGTCCAAAATGTTCGGCAATCATTGCTAGCTTCTCTGCTATGTAAGATTGCCTGTAGTAAGGGGCAGCCTAGCTTTTTCTTAAACAGGTTAAGGACGCTTTACTCTGGAAGGAGAAAAAACAGAATAGACCTTATTTAGACCTAGAATTTTAGGGTAATGCTCATACACGCAAATGGTTGCCACTTTGCCTAACGAGTTTAAATTATTGGCTTTTAAACGAACGTATTTACCTTAAGAAACTGTGGAGATTTCAAATAATTAGATTATCCCAAGACTAGGAATTAAGCGTCGCAAATTGGGTTGAAATCGATGAATTACAGCTGCTCTCCGCGTGTCAGTCAATATTCTTGTCGGTTTTGATGTCATTCGATATCAGTCGTGTTTCGGTATCCGAAATTACAAAATCCTATTAATTTGAGGATGTAGCCAAGGAACGAAATCTGGAAAATGAAATGAAAATGGAATAAAAAAGATGTTAAGAAAACGACAAGGTTTTGTATTCGTAGCAGCCAGTGTTGAACTGATTTCGCCTCCATGCCAACCCCCCAGGCATTCATTTAAATCGATAGCTGCTCTTTAATATGACTGGGATTCAGCATGATTCAATTATGATAATAATTAATCGCAATCGAGTCTGGGAATTGCCACATGGCCCATTAATCTCGTTTGCGAGATCTGGATTCTAGCATTCGCAGAAGAGGGTTTTTGCCCAAACTCCCGACCCCCCTTTTTTTTTTTTCAACTGAAAAACCGAGAAATATCACATACTTTACTTGGCACATAGCTAACAGAAAAGCAGTTTTCAACGATAACATTGGCACGCAAATTACTCTATTTAAAATCCAGATTTTTTTAAAAACATTTTAAATGAAAATTAGCTGATTTCACCAAAAATCATATTAAAAAACCACAGGTAACTTCCTAATGTGTCCATGACATCCCGTGGACGCTAAAAGTCTTAGTCGCCTATTTGAAGGCGCATTGTATATTTTTGTAAATAAGCCAAATTTTGACAACTTTAATGTTAATGTTCAGTGTCCCAATCTATGTGCATTTTTTTTTTATATATGGGGATTCGCACATGTCCACGTTCACACCTGCGGTTGCCTGGGCAGGGCCAACGTTCCATTGGTTTGGGTCCAAGTTGCCAACAGCCCATTTCGCCGACACTCCTAATTATGATATGGTGGACACTGGGGAGCATTGTGATAGATTTTTATTAAATAGTTATAGTGTGAATATTGGCTTGAGAGATTTATTCTAAAACGCTTTTACTAATAATAACAGGTTAATTTTTTAAAATTTGTATAGCCGATATGAATGATGTTATATATATCCAAGTGACTTTTGACAGAAAAAAAGATTCCCAACATGTGCATTTTGTGCATTGTATAAGTGCTACGAAAAATATGCATTTTCAACAGAGGATTTTACAAATTGACGTTTATGCTTCGAAAATTGCCAGTTTCCCGCCCGTTTTTCAGCCGTTTACCGCATGGGGGGGCGGGTGTTCCTAGAAAGATGATCTTTTTTTTACGTTCGGTGTTTAGCAACAGATTTGACACAGTCTTCCCCCCACGGCTGCGAAAGGGGAGGGTTTGGTGGTAATTTCGCGAAGAAATAAGCGGCGATAAAGGCGAGATAGGGGGCAGAAATTTAAGGCAAATCACGCCGGCCCTGTGGATATTCCGACGGCAAACAACAACAAAAAAAGCCACTTGGTTCTTGGCTGAGACACGCGTTTTGACACGCAGTTTTGTGAGTGGGGGCAAGAAAACGCATCAATTTTCGAAAGGGTGGCTTTTACGGCTTTTTTATCCCCGCCGATGCGACGAAAAAGCCGAATTTGGCGGCTCGGAGCCGAGAAACGGGCGATGAATCACGGCTCAAAATGGCGGTGAGCGTGGGGCACTGTTGGCTGCTACTGCTTGCTAAAAAAAAAGAACCACTGTCAAAATTTGGAATACTGTCATATGGAACAGGAGCTGATTCTACTCCAAATGACGGTGCGACAATGGCTCCTCCATTAGCTTGCATCCATAATTCGCAATTAGCCTTCTTCAAGTTCCTCACCCCCTGACGGCCATCTTGTAAAAACGTCCAAAATGGCGCCTTAAGAATGTCGATATAACATGCGCTGTATATTCATGGTCTTTAGATATTTTGGGATATAACTACTTGAAATTTTGGGGAGTTTGTAGATTTTTTTCCTTTGTGAAACAGGTCCAAATTACAGTACTGCAAAAAAAAAAAAAAAATGAGCTCAATCCGTGAAATTTCAAGGAGAGTTACATCGTTCTCATAATGTTGTGCTAAATTTGTTATGTCAAAATGGACATTTATAGTCAGAATCGATCATCAGGACGAAAACAAACCCCCTACTGAAATAGACAAAAGAAGCATTATCCGCCAATTGAGTAACTCTACCAAAAGTGTTCGTGAAATAGCTGCCATGCCAAACATTCCAGTATTCAAATAAACTGTACACAGGCTTCTTATATCCACTGAGCATCTTCAACATGCTAAAGCAAGATCTATACCACAGTTTAATTAGGGACAAAAGGAAAAACGTGTTAAATGTGCTGAATATCACATCCATTGGAAGGACAAATGCAAGAAAGTCATCTGGAATACCTGTATTGGATTAACCACCTTGTTCACCTGATCTCAATACAATAGAAAACCTTTGGTCAGCCCTGTGCAATTTGATCAACTCCATGCCAAAAAGAGCGCTACATGTTTTGAAAAAGAATGGATACCGCATTAACTATTAATTTATCATTACTTCTTCATTTTTCTGCACTGGTTTTATCATTATGGGACTGTGTCCATTTCATTTTATTTCATTGAAGCACTTCCCGTGTATACGTGCCCACTTCCTGCGTATGGCACTTCGTGACGTAGGTTGTTAGAGCCCTCTCATTCGTCCCAATTTTCGCGCCTTTTGGACGTTCGCCTTTAAGACTACCATGTCTTTGATCTCGCGCGTCTTCATCACGTGAAAGGTTCTAGAATGCGGCAGGGGGAATTCCCCCCTTATACCCTTTTCCCCCCTCTTTATGGCAGGCCGGCTCGTCTCCCGTAAACCCTCGTTATGGCCATTTCATCCATACGGAGGCAGCACTCATCGCCAGATACCGCAAACATGCACTTTAGAGCCCACGTATCTGGTGCTAAGATCACAAATATCTAGCTGACCATTTTTTCGGGCGATAAGATTAACGCCGAATTCGTCATTAATTATTAACAACCCATTCCCACTCAACCGCCATCTTTTATTAATAAGCGTCGCCACCTGCGAATGGCAAACCCCAGATGGCGCGCTTCCCCGCAGACGAGCACATGCAGGCAGTCAACAAAAATTAACCTAATACCAAACTAACCTGCCATGTTCGTTTTTGTAGTATAGTAATGAAAATATGTGCAAATAAAAAATTGTCCCGTGACCCCCGGTTTACAATTCAACTTGATGTACTTTTTGAATTTCATAGTCATACTTCGGTGCCTTGCCACTAAGTGGCGTGCGATATGTAAGGTGAAGATAAACACAAGTACCTCGTTTATGATAATGCTTAAGGGTCCATTTACGCACATTCATTACGTGTCTGTACCCTTAACAAATCTGACTGCCATACGCTTGACCATCTCTATGTCAGTATTATATCCTGAATAGGGCGGCTCATAGTCAAAATTAGTGGGGGCGCTGCTCCAGAAAACTTTGTGCGCATGCGCACAACAGTCAAACTCCAAAGATTTTTGGGATAATTAAAGAAAAAAGGAGTCATTATGTATATTAAATTTTATCAGTAATATGAATAGGGGTGCTGCAGTTCCACAGTGCCTTCTTACACGAGCCTAGGATAAGATTTGCCAAATATCCTTGCTACGCCTCTGTGCTGATATGGGTATTCCATGACATATTCGGTGTAGGGAACGGTGTGTTTAGTTAAATAAAGTCATGCAACCCTAAGTTTAAATAACAGCGTAGATGGGGCTTGATTGGGTGATTGTTTCAGAAGCTAGGCTGTCAGTACCATCCCTTTAACCACTGCGTTTAATCATACCTCATGGTCAATTAGGGCACCTCCATATGATAAACAATGTCTTGTGCTGCCACCAAGATTTCACAGATTAGATTGGCCAATGAGATCTCTTAAATTGTCCGATGCTGTTTAGCAATCACGACAATGTCATGCGACATTCACAAAGATGGAAAGATTCGAAAACGATAGCAATTCTGCTAAATAACTTTAAAATGTTTTACTATAAATACCATTAGGAAACCTTACTAAAACCTTATGAAATAGCTTTTATACACGCTTTAGATACCTAAATGATGACATTAAAGAATCCATCAAAGGTATAGTATACAAGGTATTAAATCAGAATAGCTACATTTTACCAGGAAAATACCTTGATACTTGAAAAATACCAGGTATATGCCAAAATAAAGCCTTAAATTAGTTAGTTGTAAAATAGTTAAACATCGTGAAAATTTGCAAAATAAAGTCGGCTATAAAATATAAATTTTCATCAAATCAAAATTAATAATATATTGTCAACTATATTAAATTTTGTATATTTGCGTTATTCATCATTTTAAATAATACAGTAATACAAATTAAACCAATACTAATTTAAAATACTGATTATCGAAATAATAATTAGTAGCACTTTATAGAATTAATAACAATTTATAATTTAGAGTAAATTTGAAGTAAAACTGATAAAATAACAGTTTCTAAATTAATGAGTACAACAGACTTGATACCCAGTTTGAATACCTCTGAAACGAAGCATTATTATATTAGTTTTCCTTTATTATACATTGTTTTGCAAAAAAAATTTCACTTGCAAGTAATTGAAAACAATGATTTTTAAATATAAAATTTGCATATATATTAAATTGTATTAAGATTAAATGATAGCAGGGATAACCTTGACGTATTTACAAGAAAAAAAACCCCACCTAACAAGTACTATTTTCAAAAAATATTCGACTATAATATTAATAACAAAAATAATGTACCCCATTGAAAACTTTACTAAAAAAATTCGCGAAATTATATAATGAACGAAAAATATAATAACGTTATGTGTATATATCATATTTGCATTTTGTTTAAAATGGTTTGAATCAACATTGCAAACTTACATAAATCTCTCCCTCTCTTTTTATACAAAATCTATTCTCCCCAAGGAAAAAATTCCTTTCGTTTGTTCGGTTGTTATTTTTTAAAGTAAATTTCCGCTTTGTTTTTTTAAAAAAAAACGACAAATATGGAAATAATTCATAACTTCGCGTTCCATATTTAATCATTTCCATACAAAAGCACAACGACTACTTTTCCTTGAGGGTTTAAGAAGTTTTGCAAACATCAGGCATCCCAACCTATTATATATGCATGAGAATCTATAGAAGACTGCTAAAAATTTGGCCAAAAAAACTACAGAGATTTTCTAAGAATTTTAACTTCAAAAACCTATAGGTTTGCCGTCGCCTGTATAGATAGTAGTTGTGAACCCTATACTTCCATACAAGACCGTGGTTCCCGAACGTTTGTTGATAATTTCGAAAAATAAGATATACATGAAAGTGAAAGAAGAAATATTCATCTTTATTTCTTCTGGGAATTAAGTGCCGCTGCAGTTTTATTTTTTTATTTTTAAAAACGTACTGGTAAATATGTAACGCGAGATGAACCATGCAGCCCTCGATTTTACCCGAATCCATTTGCAATTGCTTATAAATTATTTCGTATTTTCTTATTTTTTAAATAAAACTAAAAATGGACCTCTAGAGAGACAGGAAAAAATGTTTCAGATTTACCACAACTCGCTGATTTGAATGGTAAAGAACATGTTGTAGGGACAATGCGCTCCAATTTGGAACCCTCACAGGATGGAGGACGCCTTTGGGCCCTAAAATCTCAACCAACCAGGGAAAAACACCCAAATTTGCGCCCCCCTCCCAGCTGCACCTGGAAAAACAACATTTTATGTTGTGTTAATTAAAATATTTAATATAATTGAAATACTTTGGACGCCCCCTGCCCTTCCCTCGCTACGCCTTTTTATAAGGAATGTCGCAGGACTAGCAAATCAGCGACTTTGTTTGGGTCAACGAATTTTCCTTTGGAAGCTACCCTAAGAAAAGTTGCATACCAATCATTGGTTCGTCCCCTGATGGAGTACTGTTTGCTTGTTGATTTTTAACATTGGCCTATTTCTGCAACAAGACGGTTAGTTTTTCAGGGTTAATCACCTGAAAATTTAGCCTGCTAGGAGGGACTTCCACACCCTCTCGAGGGGTCTTTAAAATGCAACAATCTACTTGGGACCTCGGTTTAAACTCTCATCCGAAAGAGCCGCCACTCGATCGGGGAGCGAACCCCGCACCTTAGGATCGAGAGGCAAGCACATAATCATGGATGAGGCCCTATGTAGATTGTTGCACGTTAAAGACCCCCTCGAGATGGAGCGGAAGTCCTCCTTCGTAGGCACCATTTCCTGGTAGGTGATGAAACTCATCCCCTGGCGTTGGTGTTTAGTCTTCGTGTTGCAGAAATAGGCCAACGTTAAAAATCGCCAAACAAACAAACTTTGTTCGCCCCGTACCATATGGGACAAACCCGTCCTTGTTTTTTATTTATATTTTTTAGCAGACTTCTTTAGTAGAAAGCATTCCGCGTGCACTCCGATCCCAGGGAGATTTACTGCGAATTTTGCCGGCTGCGTTTTATGCAAATGTATACAGCGCACCTGTCCCACATTACGACGTGGGCCCCGGCGTTATTAATAATTCCGCCGAATGGCAAAACGGGAGAAATGAATCACCTCCGTATAGCGCACGATTTGCATAAATTGGATTAAGAATAGGCAGGCGTGCTCTGCCCCAGTTTCGACGCGTTGCGCGGCGGGGGATTAAGCGTAAACGCCGCCAAGTTAATGATGATTACATCCAATTAGATAGCTTTTCTCCCTACCACCCCTCCCTCCCCTTCGAAGATTCGGAATGAACGCGCGTATAATGAAGTTTCCAGATTTTCGGAAGAAAACGTAATTAAAGCTCGCGGTATTTTTTTTTACATGGCAGTTTTCGAAAATCTTCTATTGCCTCCGCGCTTTCCGGAGCGTAAGTCTCGATCCCGCGGGATTGCGCGAGATCAGACGCTTGCGCTGTGCCCCGGATGTGGGGGAGAAACAACCATAAATGACGTCCACCCCAGACTGCCCAGCAGAAAATCTACTGCTCTTTATTCAAATTAACTACAGTATTTTTTGCTGTAAAGTGCAGATACGGTAAACGTCCAGACCAGGCGATAATCGGCGGAAACTTGTATCCGGCGAATTGGAAATATCATTTCCGCTCGTTTGTGGATACATGTAAACTATGATGCTGCGTGTCCAAACCTAAAAACCTAATTTTCCGTTTGCGGAAGATTTTCATTCTGCTAAAAAATGTACGTCTGCTAAACATACCAATCTTCGTTTGCTATTCACTCGGTATGTAACACTAGCACCCAAAGTCAGTGTTGTATTAGAGACAATAGAGAAATTTAGCAAACTCCAACCGTTCATTATTACCGTTACGGAAGGGAGGAGCCACAGACTGAACTACCAATGAACTAACTGAACGTCATGCGCACTCATGACGTTTTATTCCCTAACGGAGAAGCGCTGTTAGATTTAACCTGTCTAAATTTGCCGTGCCGTGTTGCTTTTTAGACCCTGAAACAGCCCTTCACGTTGTGGATTCTCTTTATCCATAATCCCGTTCACGTTATCCGGCACATGTGCATTTCGAAAAAAAAAAAAAAAAAAGCTGTCTATCCCGTCAACCTAAAAAATGATTGACGTAATGTCTCTAATATTTGTACTTTCCCTCTTATATATACACATTAATTTATCTGTGTGTAGACACGCGAACATTCTTTGACGTTTTGCCACCAGAAACTCGGGCAAAGTGGCAAAGGTATTCCGAAATGGCGGAAGAAACATCGCTTGTCCTCGTGCTTCCACCGATTATTGCCTGGTCAGGACGTGGCCTTAATGGCAAAATATAAAACTGCAAATATTTTACAATTATGAATGGTAGAAAAACTACATTTTTTTGCAATAAAAGTACTGCAAATCTTCAGTAAAAGTGCAGATCCAAATGGCAGAAAAACTGCAGTTAATATACAGTAAGAAACTGCAGTTTTTCTGAATAACTGCATATTTTAATCACTTATAAATTGAAGCACCAGAAGAAGACCACATGCTGAAACGTTGTGTTAAACAAATACTTACCTCCATAATAAATATGTCGTTGTGAAAGGTTTAAAGCAGCAGGACACCTTGTGTTATGAGTGTTAATAATCGTGATGTTGATTCATGATGATGAATCATGTTGTTGTTGATGATGTTATGAGCGTGAAATTAACTATATAAACACATTAAACCCCATGTATGGTTATAACGATTGTCAGTCGTACTGTATACAGGGAGATGTCATAAATGGACATACATGTATTTGGGTAAAACAATGCTTGCAAGTATTTGATGAATGACAACACTTTTTCTTGTTACAGGTCCAACCGACTTGATGTGTGCCCTTGACAATGCCGAGGGAAGGTGACAGTGATCTCCAGGAAGATGTCCCGACGTTTCGACGCTATCCCTCGGCTTCGGCGCGCCGCGAAGCCGCGGCCGTGGGGCCGAAGGCGGCGGCGGCGGCGGCGGCGCTGGCTGGGGGGGACCCGGTCCCCCGCACCCCGACCCCCACTCCTCCCCCCGCCGCGCCCCCGCCTCCTGCCTCTCTGCGTTTGGCGGACAGGCGCAGCATGGGTGGCGAGTCCCGTCCCCATCCCCCGCCTCCCCTCGCCCTCCACCCCCACCTGAGCATGCCCCTGCGTCCACAACGCCCCTTCGCCTACCGCCCGCCCCCCGGCCCCGCCTATGACGGCCGACCTCGCCTCCAACACACCCGATCCTGTCCCCCACACCGCCTGCCCTCGCCTCCCTACGGCGTCCACCGCCAAACGTCCGTCCCAGTGGCGCAGAGGGACCTAGTGCCACCGGCGCCCCCTGATGCCAATCCGCGAAGGCCAAACCTGGACCGCTCCATCAGCAGAACGCAGACGTTCAAGAAGTAAGTTTTACACACCACTATAGTGTCTTCCAACTCACGGCACACTAGAAGGAGTCAAAATTATCACGGCACATTTTGAAGAAGTTTTCTCTCATTTTTTTCAATGAAATCACGAAAAATCGCAACATTTGTAATGTTTTCCATACAATTTTTATAGCTACATCCACAAAAGTACGGTGACGTTCTTCGGCGTCGACCACGAGAACGAGGATGACCACCGGCGACGCTGGATGGAGAGGCGGCGGCGGATGGCCAGCAAGTGCTACGGGCAGGTCAAACAGGACTACCAGCAGCAGCAGTCCCTGGAAGCCAGGACCCCGCTGCCACCGGAGACGCCCGAGGGCTCGCTGCCCTCTCGCGCCTGGTCCAGGCAGGTCTCCAGGATCTCCGACATGGTGGACGGAGCCAGCGCCACGTCCGTGCAGCTCAGACATCGGCCAAGCAGTCGCCGCCAGAAGGAATCGGTCGCCAGGCTCACCTGGGATGGACTCACCTACATTGCTTCGGTCGGTGGACTCTTTACATATAAGATGGCGCTTGGGCAGTTGGGCAGATGCGTGGCTTGCGGATGGAAGCCAACTTGCGATTGCGTATATGCCTAACTGCTCAACTGCCGAGGTATTCGTCTGCATTGTTCTGTCCTTCTTTGAGTGGCACGCCCCCTGAGAAAAATATTTATGTTTGGACTGGCCGGTAATGTATTGAACCCTGTCACGGTCAAGTGGTTTTGGGGGGAGTGTTTGCTTGACAAGGGTCAAGTAGGCTTTTGCAACTGATCCTGGCTAGTGACCTAATATAACCTAACCTAAATTAATTCAGGCTATCCCCCCAAAAATATCATTTGACCCTCGCAGAACTCTTTACATATTTGGTCTGTCCTTTCAGCTTTATTACATTTAACTCCATATATGGCTTGTTTAGGCATCTATGAAAAGATCAGAAATTTGGCATGTGAAAATTTCTCTGGTACAGTATTTGAATACACATTTTTGACCATACACTGTATATGACAGGCATCAGTATACTTTTTGGACAAGGGCCAGATTTTAAATGGTTTAAGGTCTTTCAGGCCGTATTGGGGATCTTCTAAGTCTTAAGAGCCAAATTATACAAATTGATTTATGGCAAACCATTGATGTGACGATATTTTTTATGGACATTATCCACAGGGTTAGCAAACCACACGGGAAATGTCATTTGAAACATTATAGGTCTCACTTATATGAACCATGTTAATGTTTAGATACATTATAAGCATACAAAGTATGGGACCATTCAAAAATGACATTCCTGAATTTTCCTCCTGTCCAAATGGTGTCCACGATCCATATGACATGATACGGTTTATATACTTTTATAATTTTTACCATTTGGAATTCTTTGCTATACCATTTCCACATTTCCAAAAAAACTCCACTTGAAGGGGAACTTCTTTTAACCAAAATGTTAAAGCGGAGAGCTTCATCTAACGTTCTTCATTTGCATAGGCATTGCCGTAATGGCTAATAAAATAATTGAAGACTTCATTTTTTCCAAGCATTTTCTATCGTTTATAAAAATCCTTTTCGTTAATTAGAATTAGAGCAGCTTTAGGTCAAATTAAAAAACCGACTGCTTGTGCTGACGGTGCTGTGCTATTATTTCTTTATTTTATAAAAAAAAAAAGGAAAATGTAAAAAATCGTCAAGTAGCATCAAAAAGCATTCAGAACCCTTGGGAGCCATGCTCTGATTGTAGAAGTATTGTTCTCGTCTTAAAAACTACATGAGGCAATTATCGAGTTAAAAGCTTCTGCTAAAGTAAATACCCGCAAGTTTTGAAACCTTAATGGGAAAAAAAGATTTTTTTTTAGCAGAAGGAACATTCTGAGCACGATTTAACATGACTTAATACTAGCACGGCAAGGTTCGGTTCTAATTATCTAAAATATAAAGCCACTAAACTGCTACTATTTTTCATGGAAATAATTGCAACACTTATTTCATTTGTTATCCGTTGGCAGGCCTTAAACTGTTGTTGCTCCTAAAAGAACTTTCACTCACTAAGTCACTGTTTCTCATTCTTTTTTTGCAGACGGTGTCACGAGCGAGAAGCAAACGAGCAGCTACAGGAGTGCTTCCAGCTAAACCTGAAGCCCTGGGCCGAAGTTTTCCAATCGCAAGCATCTACGACGACAATGTCTTCGAAGATTCGCCAGACCCCTTTGCACAGGTTGCCGCACAAGTGAGTCTAGTCCTGATCATACTAGTGGAACAACAAAAATATAGTGTTGGGTGGAGTGCAATTTATCTACCAATTTCATTTTGCGGCCCTTGCACATGTGTAGTACTCATGCATGCATAGACAGCTGAAAAGCCCGTAATCAGTCTACCATGGGCCGTTAGCTGGTGCCAACACGAATAACTGAGGTTGAGGCACTTACATTTCGTTCGCCTATATGTAAACGATCTGCATTTTTAAAAATGTCGCTTATAATTAGCTTTATTATTAATTCAAATATATGGATGAAACTTTCTAATAATATAGGTCATGGCCTGGTTCTTAATGGTTCTAGTGATGGCAAATAATCGGAAACATGGTTAAATTAACTCCAGATAATTCAAAGTCTAATAAACTGTAGTATATCCAGAATTAAAAATGCATGCTTTATTGTGCTGAATTGCAGTTGTTGTAATTCTCGTTTTTCCCTAGCATTTCTTGCAGGTTTTATGATCATTTTAAAACTACAGTACATTTCATCAAACATGAAAGTGCTTTTAAAAACCTGCAGTGCGGCTTTTTGATGCTGTCTTTGTGGTTTTCTTTCAGTCGGAGTTCTTGCCCAGCCCGGACGAGGACTTGGTGGCGGACGATGTTTTCTATGACCGCATCACCACCCCTTCCCCTGTCTCAACGCCTCGTCTGCAAGCCGAATTTGCCATAGCTCACTCTCCGCTTACGCCCTCCGTGATCACCCCTCCTCCGCCAAGTATTCTTACAGCCAAAGAAGTAAAAGAGTAAGTGAAGGTCGAACTCGTGAAATCCCCGAGAATGAAAACAGTACCTTATTAGACTACCTTTGATTCTACAACTGCGTGTTTCATTGTTCCAATCCCTCGCTTTCCAGCAGATGTAGATATTATATAACTGACTGCAAAACAAAATAGCATTTAGCTATATCTTGTTGTTCACAGCCTCCCTGCCAGATGGCGAAGGTCAGTGCCTGAGCCCCGTGAGGTCCCTGATCAGGAGGAGTTGAGCGTCGGAATGAAGCGCATGTGGAAGCGGATCACGGACCAGCTGTTCGACAACTCGGACAGACGGCAGTACGGCATGGGCGTGGTTGGTCGCTTCCTGAAGCGAAGCTTCCGCAAGGAGCGGCTCACCTCAGATGTCAAGGAGCAGCTGGAGGACATCGACGACCATCGGCCGTTTTTCACATATTGGGTCACGACAGTCCAGATCCTAATCACAATCATATCCCTGGCTGTTTACGGGTTTGGGCCCATCGGTTTCGAGCAGACACAGCGCTCTGGATTGGTGAGTGATGATTGGCACATTGCATGAAACATACATTAAGATCACTGGCCCTAAAAGAATCTTGGTATTCATATCTTGTATTTTGATTGTATCTGTGAAATTTGGTTTCATTTTTTATCCTGTTATATTATGATCCCTTAAACAAGAAACCAACGATCCTTATATTACATAACGCCTTTGGGAATCACAAACAAAGGAAAAGTAATTTTCTTTTCAAATTACCCAATTTTTCCCCCGCAGGTCCTGGTAACTAGCTTGTCCTTGCAGCAAGTGGACTACTACGAACCGGATAATTTTTGGATTGGTCCACGTGCTGTACGTACGCCCAGTCTTGGCCACTGGTTGCCATTCCCAGTTTCCGACTAATCGAGATTCTTGTTTAGGCCGATCTAGTTCATCTGGGAGCCAAGTTTGCACCCTGCATGCGGCGAGACTGGAATGTGTTCAAAGAAATCAGCTCGGATCGAGCCCTGGAACGCAACACGGCATGCTGCATCCGCAACGACAATTCTGGTTGTGTGCAGACCTCGCGGGACGAGTGCTCTGTAAGGATGTTTCCCAGTTAGTGCTCTTCTCCCTCTCTCTGTTTGTCACAGTGTCGTCTTCCATGGCGTACGTTATGTGTTTCCTTTGTACACTTTCGCCTTTAGTTTTGTAATTTTTCCTTTCGGTTAACAGAACCATTTAGTCGTGTCGTGTTGCTTTTCCTTCGATTTTCTAATACTTTAAAAGACATGTTCTCGAGATATAACGAGCAGACATTTGCACCTTACAAAGATGTCTGTGGTTCTGTCATCTCGGTGCCAGAAATCGGGCAATGTGCCTTCACGGTAGATTCACATACAGTTTCAACATTGTTTCAGGGATGTATAAAGTCCAATTTTAGACATACTTTTTACACCTGTTTTACAGGCATATTTTCAGGATTAAAAACAGGAACAACTTTGTGTTCATGTTTGCATATTTTGTATATGTTGGTAAGGGTGAATCCACGCATGCAACATAATATAGTAACGTAACTCCATCGCATATCAAGTCCATAACAGTCTCGTTCTGGACAGCGCTCTGGCCTTCGATGCTACGTCCAAATACGACAGCTGTTGGGACGCTGCGGTGTTACGCTGTTACCGAGACCCGTCCAGACTTGAGGCGTAATGAAGTTACGTTAATTCCAGGTCTTCCAAGTTGCAGCACCATTAATGGTATCTTGTACAAAATGATGCACACAATATATATAAGATTCCGAAGGGGTATGTCAGGGAGAATTTATTTTCAGAAAATTTAGTTAAAATTACTAACTTGGTCAAACAACAGGTACCCTTAAAAATGACGATTTATTGATAATTAGAACTAGTGCGGGACAAAAATAACAAGTTTTACAATTCACAATGCTGCTCTGAGATTTGCTCTTACATCGTGTAATTACATTAATTGAAGTTTGATGTGATTTGCTGCAAATCTTTTGTGGACACGTTAAGTATAATCATAGAGTGTAGTGTAATCACCTTTAACATATTGTTGCGTTACACTTTCCATGTTCCCTATTTTCTTAAATGGTACATGTTTCCGTTTGGTTTTACTTTACTCCATGTTTTTCGTTATCGTGTAAAAATATTGTCGTCGTTTTCATGTTTATTCGTGTGCCCATATCATTGCACTTTGGTGGTGATCTGGACTTTTTCTTTTTTTTCTCTTTCATCTCACTTGACACGAGGATTGCTGGCTGGGGTATGGCAGGTTCCACATTTTTATCCTTACTATCTGTATTTTTGCCATGCATTTGACGGCATCACCATTTCCTAACATCCTAACCGTTATCCTGCGATACAGTTAAAACTCAGTTTTGTCTTCTGATATTAACCCCAGCTTGTTGATCAATGCCTACCTTGGCAAAGAAACAAGGGCAGGGCATTTTTTGGAATTTCATCACTGATAAAAAACTGCAATTTAACTGCATCGTAAACCATTCCGAAACACAAAATGTGCTCACATTTTTTTTCCTCAATTACTGTAATGGACACAAACTACATAGAATCACTTTCCATGTTTCACCTTTGTCTTTTTTGTACTCTGTGAATTTTTTCCACTGGTAGTTGCACGTCATGCAAGCACGTTTTTCCAGCCAGCATGCACTCCTTTTGAAACGCGTTAATCATGTTTAATGTGTTTTACTAATGTCGGTAATCATGGGGTCCAACATAATTTGTCTAATCTGCAAATGGTTTAACTATTTGTTGATAGTACAAACAATGGTTAATTTTAAAAGCAACGTTTCTGAATGATACTTGTAAAAAAAAGCAATAATTGCATATTTTTGCAGTTTTTTTGCATGAGTTTGGACTCGTGAGTCGTGCAAAATATCTTTCCATGGTTGTTAAACCAAGAAACATCCTTGATAGGAAAAAGGAAAATTAAACTTAAATTTTTCTGTCTCATCTAAATAATTTGAACTTTCCTATGCAATGCACATTAATCTGCAAGCTATCCCTTACAGAAATAACTGATAATAATTAACTGCTGTATTTTCAAAATTACTGGTGACTGCTAGTTTGCAACCAAAAAATTGCCAAAAAGGACAAGTTTTAGCAGTTGAAATTATCCGAAGGCGATGAATCAATCGTTGTCGCTGTCAAATATTAAGTTGATAATTAGCTTCCCAAAACCCCAAAGCTTTCAGTTGACCTCAGATGGACATATTATTTTTCACGATGTATTATTTCATGCAGGAAAATGATACATACTTAAATATTCCTTTCATTTAAGTTTGAGGGCCTGATAAAAAACTAAAATTTTCTAGTCTGAAATCAGCCATTATTTATAAGCAACGAAGCACGGCTGTAACACTGGGAATCTAGGATCTAAGAGAGTCCGTAATCATATTGGAATGAAAAGTGTGTTTATTTTATGTTCGAAATACTGCAAGGGCATGTCACCCTTTTTTAGAGCATCGGGTGCATGTTTACAATAAATTGATAATTGCTGAACATCCTTAGGGCCCCCGTTGCTTGACACTTAACTGCATCCCTGCGTTCCAGAATGTCATTTCAATCACGGAATCCGAGCATAAGCATTCACATTACATAATTGCCAGAACTTAATTGAATCAGTCGTCAGATCACTTTTTTTCTAAAATTTCGTTTCTCGTCCTTAGACCACCATCTCCACTTGGAAAAAGTGGACCAACATAAGCACAGGACCCGGTGGGCGCATTTCCGGCTCGGTCTGTGGGCAGGATCCAAGGTACACTGTCGTCATGGGGCAGGGGGAATCTGCAAGTTCTGTCGGGCATTTCGAAATCCTGCTTTATTATGTTTTCAGTTACTGCAGCGATCCACCGTCAGCGCCTCCGTTCAACTGGCCAGACGACATTACCAAATGGCCGGTATGTACTTTGATATACTTAAAATTTAGATTGCATTTGTGGATGTTCCGACATTTTTGTTGTTGCTTTTCTCGGCAGATTTGCAGGAGGAAGGTGCGGAGCGATTTGAGCCGTCATGAGCACATGGCCTGTGAGGTGATTGGACATCCTTGTTGCATTGGGATTTTAGGCGAATGCCAAATCACTACTCGGGAATACTGCGATTTTGTTAAAGGATTCTTCCACGAAGAAGCCGCTCTTTGTTCTCAGGCGAGTCTCCGTGATTTCTTTGCGTTATGTTTCGCAGTTGAGGAAAACATGAAAGTTGGGTTCAAGACAATCTTAAGTCGACCGCGTTTCGGTTTACCAAGCTTTTCGGATGCTTTGATAATTTAATTTAATGTGTGCCATTTTGTTCGAATCTAAAAGTCAGAAATTTGGGATTTTACAACTAAATAAATTAGTTTTAAAACCAATCGAGTTATTCTACATGCCACTAACGCTTTTTTTTTTTTTTAGGTCTCCTGCTTAGATGACATTTGCGGAATGATTCCTTTTTATAATCCCGATGTGCCAGACCAGTTTTATAGGCTCTGGACATCGTTGTTCTTACATGCAGGGTAATTGTGATTATGCACTTGGAACCCCATCAAGAAGTTCATTCTTTTCAACCAAGCGACTAATTTTCTTTTGTTCTTCTTTTACCAACAGTTTAGTGCATCTCTCGGTCACCGTCCTGGTGCAGTACTTCCTCATGCGAGATCTAGAAAAATTAACAGGGGCTCTGAGAATCGGTCTCATTTACATAGTCAGTGGGGTTGCAGGTAACCTAGCCAGTGCCATCTTTGTGCCATACAGAGCTGAAGTAAGTATATGTTTCCAAATAATACACCTTTTTTCACTTTTTCAAAAGATAAATTTTTTTTCTTGGCTCTGGCTTTGTCTGCACAGTCATAACCTCATTTGAAAATTACCCTCTTCCTGTAAACGCCTTTTCTTTCTTGCGTTATGCTGAAAATGGCTGAAACCATCTTCCGTATTTTTAGGTGGGTCCTGCCGGTTCTCAATTCGGCCTCCTCGCGTGCCTCATCGTCGAAGTCATCCACTGCTGGAGGATGCTGAAGAATCCGGGCGTGGCCCTACTGAAACTCTTGGGGATGCTTTTTCTACTTTTTATTCTGGGCTTGCTCCCGTGGATCGACAACTATGCGCACCTCTTTGGGTTCATCTTCGGCTTTCTGTTGTCCTACGCCCTGTTGCCTTTTGTGTCGTTCGGTGTGTACGACCGGCGGAAAAAGGTCACGCTCATCTGGATGTGCTTGCTGAGCGTGATCTGTTTGTTCGCGGTCCTCCTTCTTCTCTTTTACATCTACCCCATCTACGAGTGCGAGTTTTGCAAGTATTTGACTTGTCTGCCGCTGACGCCGAACATCTGCACCACGCAGGGCATTAATATCACCAGCCGGAGACAGACGTGAGAGAAGGAGAGGCCCGGGACTCCGAATGGTTATTGCCGCACAATACAAAAACGCATCCCCCTCACCACGCCGCTCGAACCAGCTGCCGGAAATCTGGAACGCCGAAAATCCAAGAAGCGCAGAAGGGAGGCAGCGCTGCTTGCGGGTAATTCGGAAAGGGCGAGGAAACGACCGTGGGCTAACCGTTCGATTCGAAGTTTTTTTTTTGTGCTACTTTCGAATTGAGCAGCAGATCGGCTGATAGGCTTTACGGTCGAGCTTGTGATCAGAATAACAAGTCAAGCAGCTGTGCAGTTGTGCACTATGACAGGTAGGACGTTGCGTGTTTAAAAAATTCCTTCCCAAATTGTTATCACTTTTTGGACTGGCAAATTAGCTTTGAAGAAATCGCAAAACTAGGTATCTGGCATCCAGTTTCATCTGAAATGTTCGCATCGGGTAAAAGTGCACATTTTGGTGCTAAAATTCCCATTCGAGTCTGGGAGTCAGCTTAGCGATAACTGAATATGGGGTTTGGAGGTTTGCAATCCAAGGGAATTGGAATAAAGCCTAGCTGGTTGAAATTGGAGAAACGTCGCAAGTTTTGGTCGGCAGCTTCTGTAAATACACCATTTGCCATTGAACCTCCAAGCCTTGAACAAGACGGGCTCTTGTCTAAACCGGCCCAAGGCAGCTTTTTAAGTTTTAGTCGCTTTTGCGCAATTCGTTTAGCCCACGAACGTGTCGCCGCCCTTTTCAGAACGACCGAACCTTCCGTACATCGAGATTGCCAGTTTCATCTTTCTCTCTCTCCTACTCTATCTTATCGATTTCAAACCTTTCTCTTTCCCCAAGTGCCAAAGAAAAAGAGAGATTTCCACGTTTCGTTCCGTTGCGCGTTCCGACCAAAACGCTTCCCCCCTACAAAAAAAATCACGGATCGAAAGCAGCCGAAGAAGCATGGGTCGAAGTGATCGTGCGGCGCTATCTTTTCCAATATTCGTAAACGCTTTGCTTTTTTTCGCCCCTTTTTCAATGCCCGCGTTCATTTCCAACGCCAAGGATGTTTTTTTGTTTTTTTGCATTCTTTTGCAGCTTTTTTCCGAAGGATTTAGAAAAATTTGGCTGCTGGTTCAGGATTCCTCAAGAACCATGAATGACATTCCCGCTCAACCTGAGATTTTTCAGTCACAGTTGCAGATGGCGTTGTGTACCATTTAAAAAAACGCTTTGGACTCTTATGATATAAAGCAAAAATTTGCATTTGTCACAGATGATGCTGGTATGAATTCCAAAATTTTGTAGCTGATTTTATGACAAAATCAAATGCCGGTGATGTCATCTTGGATTATAATGCGATTTAGATTTTTAGCATAAATAATTTCCCGAAAAAAAAATATAATTGCTGAGGAATCCTGAACTTGCGTGCTCTTTTACAATCACCATGAGGCAAATGCGTGCAATGGCAAAGTCATCGCAAGGTAATCTCATTTATGCCGATTGTAGTTGAACATATCAGTTTTAAATATTGATAATTTTTCAAATTCTGTTTTTCCCAATTCGTCTCATTCGATATTTTAAAGCACAGTGCTGCAGAACCCCGATTATCCAAGCCGTGTGAAACAAAAACACTTGCCGTAATTTTTAAACAAAACTGTAAAGGAAATCTTTAAAAAAGTTAAAAATTTACTTAATATATTATACAATTTTTCAGCTGCAATCTTTTGCGGATGTCTTTGCCATTGCTGGCACTTGTTTCTTAACTATGGTGATCTTATATTGTTTTTCATCAACTGTTTGCTGCAGCTCGTTTTCTTTGCAATTTTAGTTTTTTTCCAAGGTGAGAAGACCAACTCTGGGATGCCAATATTTGCAAATCTCCCGGTTCGGGGTGCAGGGACTTGACGTTTGCCCCCAGGTTATTTCGTATGGTTTTCAGTGACTGAGCCCCCCAAAATAGACCTCCGTGAAGGACTCGTGCAGAAGTGCATGTACATATATTTTATTTTTATCTAATACGGAATGCGGGATGGATGATTCCTTGTGATACTAATATGCAAACTTCGCAACATTGTAGGAACACGGGGAAGAATAATTGGTGCCAGTTTTATTATTATTCATGTTATTATTCTTTTTAATCTTTTTTTAATCTACGATGGCGTTGGAACAACCAACTGGGGGTGGTCGTAAGGAAAATTCCTGGAATGGTAAAATTTTCAAACCATTTTCCAAAGCAATGATTGATAATTATGTCGAATTTTCTCTATTTTGGCTATAAAGTTAAACCTACCTATTTATTTTTTAAATCATGCAAATTTGAACCAAAAAAAAAAGGAAAAAATTTGTAAATTGTAACATATTTTAAAAAAATAAATAAAACTTTCGCAGGTTTTGACTTTAGGATGGAAGTTTTACTATTGTAGGTAAATTTATATGGCCATTGCACGCTCCTATAGGGCCATCTGTAAATTACATTATGAATCGTTATCTATCCCTATTCGGGGTGTCCAGCACTTCGGAAAACTCTGGAATTATGCTTAAATTCCCTGCCCTGCTCGGAAAATTACGATAATTGGGAAACCCTTTAATTCTCTTTAAATCTTTAAATTCTCTAGACCATTTTTAGAATCTTAGGGAAAAAAACATGCTGATTGGTCGTGAGAGGGGTCCTTGAAAATTTAATGGATGAGCCTAGAAATCCTTGAAATATGTTTGCATTTTTCCAGCAAATTTACTGGACACCCTGTTATTCCAACCGTTAAAAAACGTAATCTTACATGTGGATGGCCCTTTGGTCTGTTCCTGCCACGTTTACAAAACCTCTTCACCCAATACGTTGCGTCTGTTTTTTTGTTTTTTAAAGTTTCTTTTATTTTCAATTCTCAATGACCTGAAATTCAAGCAAACTCTAGCCTCTACAGATCCCGCCACACCCCTTAATAACTCGAATTTACTGACAGAAATACTCTTTTGATCAGTAACTCCTTTTTTAACAAATACTCTTTTATCTAACGTGACTTCTGATGATGTATTTTGAAGAAAAAAAGCAGAATTTGTTAATAATAAAATTCATGTGAAAAGCAGTGAAGACTTTGTGATGGAATTTCAATGATGCATCCTTTTAATTGGGGCCTTCTTATAATGTATACATGTGCCTAGGGCTTTATCACCTTTTAGGGTCACTTGAAAAAAATACGTAAATTATTACTGCTTTTAAGATTCAGGAAACATAACATGTGCGTGCAAACGATAAATTGAATAAGAAATGAAGGACATATTTCGGACGTATATGTAGGTGATGTCTATAAATAAACGAGTGTGGAGTCTGCGAAGGCCTTAAAACGGCCCTGAATTGATAATTATGTGTTCAATCAATTACAGATTTCTATAATTAGAAAAGCTTGGATCCTTTAAAAATATGATATTAGGATTAAAAAAAACAAAGTTTTGAATTAAAAACTTTGAAATGCATTGCAATGATTGTATTCTAAATTATTTAGTATAGATTGTCGTTATATAAAACCAACTGTGGTCACGGAAAGGATATCATCCTAGCTCAACATCGATTTAGATAGAATTTATGTAGGCTTACTTGATGTGTTTTCTTATTCTACAATTAATGTTTTTATTGAATTCTCCTTAACATACCACATATATACGTAGGTAATGGATTTTTGTGAGAATTTAAGGTAAATTAAGAAATTCAGGTGAATTAAGGGGGGAAATGTCTGAAGCCAAACCTAGTTCACCAGGATGGCATATTCGGATTCATCTAGCGATGCGGTCAATATATCTATTGCATCTACTCAAATTAACTTTCAACTTTAACCTTTTGTTTCAGTGCCATTGTTTTATACGTTTTTCGGGTTGTCAGAACAATCAGGCGCCAGGCTCAATCACGTCGCTTTCACAAGGTCCCATACCACCGATTTTCAAAAAACATTAAATAGGTTGATGTTTCATTGGATCGTGTCTCTAAAGATGGCCGCCACTGAAGCTGATGAATACCCTGTAGACGAACCATTTAATTGCTTGAAAGGTAAGTCGATAGCAAACAAAAGTATTTTGTTTATTTTTACAGCAATGATGAAGGTAAAGCACAATTGTTTGATATACAGAGTTGATTACACGCTTGTCTGTCGATTCCAAAGTAAGGGATTTGCTCTCTGTTCGAAAGCTTTGGGATTTTTTGGAATGGGCAAAATTCCCTAAATATATAGCGACTCTTTCAGATGAGTTTAAACCGAGATCTCATATAGAGCCCCTTGCTCTCTGCACGTTAAAGACCCATCGGGAGGTGTGGAAGTCCCCCTTCGTAGGCTAAATTCACAGAAATGTGCACTTTTTTCTCTTTGAACCTTGAAGATTATTCAAGGATGTTGTATATAGGTGTATCACATTCTGTAACCGTGTTTTATTTTTTCATGATTTTTTCTTGATTTTAACTAATTTTGCCACAAGTCATGAATGACCATGAAACTAAGCTTTATTATTCATACTTGGTAATTGCCAGGAATAATTCTCATATTAAGGTGCTGAAAAAAGCTGTCCGTTGCATGGTTTTACAATCAAGAGATGGTTACAATTGGCTACTTTCGAGGTTATATTCCTGAATGACGTAAACAAGCTTTGAAAAAATTTACTGAAATCTCAATTTAAGATTTTCAAGAAAACTAGTGCTTATTAGCAATCTCATTCATTCTTGCAGTGACACCATGTCGTTGATGAGATTAGTTTTGGCACCGCTCTTGTATCTGCTCGGTGTGCTACTGTTGCTCATAGGCATCATCACCTATTTGGTGTCCCGTGTGAAACTGCTCTTGCTAAGCGCCTGGTTAGGACGCCCGCTGGACGTGTTGTCCGGCACTGACGCCTTGTTGATTTTTGGCAGTAACCCTTTCTTTACCCTGCAAGAGACCTCAGCGATTGTCCACTCGGTCCTCGTGGTGCGCGGTGGACCGGATCTGGCCAAGCTCATTCACCGCTTCCAGGAGCGGGTGATCGACGTCCGGAACCCGGGAACAGGACGTCGCATCCATCACAGATGGCGCCAAATTGTTGTACGACGCTTCGGCTATTTCGTCTGGGAGGAGGATGTCAACTTCGACGTCCAGCGACATGTCCTAATGTCAGTCCAGAAATATTCCGATCAGGCTTCCCTGATCAGGCTAATTGAGAAGATAGCACACGAACCACTGCCCAAAGCAAGAGCGCTCTGGGATGCTCATGTGATTTCCAAGATGGTCGCCGCCGGAGCAGACGAAGAGACTGCAGTGGTGTTCCGTGCGCACCACGCATTGGCCGACGGCGCTAACTTCCTTGCTGTTCTTTATGCTGTGATGGACGAAACGTCCAGCAGCGTTACAGGTAAGTCGGCGGTGAAAGGAATACCTGCAAAAAGGAACCAGCCAACAATTCAATTTCTACATTGTGCTGTTTTAAAAAAGGGATTTTATCACGATAATGGAGCGGGTTATTATTTAAATGTTATTTTATATAAAAGTGCAGTTTTAATGGGTATATAGAAACAAACTATGCATATTTGGATGTATTTTTTAGATAATAATATCTACAATATTTAGTAAAATTGCAGGTTTTACTAATATACCTGCAATTTTCATTGGTAAAAGAAAATAAAAAAATACACATTTGTATGAAAAGTGCAGTTTGCATAATTACTATTATTAGAAAGTATATATTTAATGCATATACATCTTCAACAAATATATATGTACATATATGTATTTTAAAAACCACGTATTTTCCAAACCTGAATAATTTAAGAATAGTGTAAATGTTTTATTTGCGGGCAATATGTTTTAATCACATTGATTTTGTTTTTCAGATCTGACTAAGTTAGGAAAGATGGCCCAGACTGCTCCACTGGAGAAATACCATCCTTTAGTTTCTCATTTTGTAAAGTCAAAAAGCAAGTGGTCAGCAGAAGTCATCCAAAACGTTCTTGCAATGACTTTTGCTGCACCCTGGCTCATAGCCCAAACGCTTCTGCAAAAGCCGAAGAAGAATTCCCTCCATGGCCCCGAGCTCAGCGGTCGAAAGTTGTTGGCCCTTTCCAGTGGATTGCCCTTCAAGATGCTAAAGGACGTTGCCTCAGCCCTCCAATGCTGCATCAGCGACGTCTTTTTCTTCTGTCTTACAGGCGCCATTCAGCGTAGCAACGATGCGACTTCAGACCGTATTGGTCTATCATTTGACGACCATGCAACGTTGCTAATTCTAATGCAATTGCTTCCGGCGTGTTCTGGTTGGACCCAGAACGGCTATACAATGGTCTTAACGCCTTATCCTCTGCGGGGAACGAGCCCTCGACAGCGCCTTCAAGCCATTGCAACTATAACGAAAGCGACAAAGTTGTCCGCAGAACCACTACTAAATTTTGTAATGACTCATGGATTATACAACCACATGCCCTTAGTTCTGGCCAAGAATGTTCTTCTTCCTAGCCTAGACTTCACCTCTACGGCGACCAATGTAATTGGCCCTTCAGGGGAGTGTACACTCTTGGGTTTTGCTGTTGACAAGGTTTTCTTTTTTCCTCCGGTCCATTGTATTAGAGGAGGTAAGTATAAGCAGCTAAAGGGCTGTGTTCCTGTGAAAGCGGAATGCTTGTATTGTATTAATTTAAGTTTATATTCCAGTTTTATTAGGGAGATCGAGCCAGCCAACGTCTTTATACTGACCTTAACTGTAATAGCGGGAAAGGAGGAGCATAACCTTGAACTAGCAATGAACTAACTGAACGTCAAGAGTGCGCATGCGTGCTTCTTCCCTTCCCGCCCTTACATTTAAGGGCAGTATAAAGACGTTGGCTGGCTCGATCTCCCTATTATCTAGAAGCCTTAGTCATGAAACCGATTTTGTTCAGTTTGCAGTAATTCAGAAAAACTGCAGTTTCTTACTGGACATTTAGTGCAATTTGCACATTAACTGCAATTTTTATGGTGTATAATGAAATGAAAAAAAACTAGTTTTTCTGCCATTTGGAACCGCGCTTTTACTGCAGTATTAATGCAGTTTTACTACACTTTTATTGCAAAAAAATGCAGTTTTTCTACCATTCATAATTGCAAAATATTTGCAGTTTTAAATTTTGCCATTAACTGCTTTTTACTGCAAAAATCCTGCAGTTAATTTTCTGCTGGAATACCAATGCAATCCGAAAAGAAATTAGAATTATGATGTACACTTATACAATCAAAAGTCAAATGGTATAGACAAACAAGCTCTGATTTTAAAATTGTCCTTGTAGTGGCTATAGGACTTAAAGGATGTTGTTGTTTTTTTATTTAGCGGTTTCCATTTCCACAATGACTTACAATGGCACTGCCCATTTTGGGGTGATTGTGGACAGGGCGGTTGCACCAGATGATGGCATTGCGCAACGTCTCGCCAACGACTGTGTAATTGAACTGAAGATGCTCCACGACTTGATAAAACATGAAATCATAACAGAATAAATAATTTTTTATAAATATGTTTACCACATTATCGATAAGAAGCATTTTTCTGGTGTATAACAAAACAACAACAACAACAATAAAACCTGCAATTTATCTGTAATTTGGAGTTTCACTTTTATTGCACACAAAAAATGCAGATTGTCTACCATTAATAAATTCTGCGATTAACTGCACTTTATTACAAAAAATACTGCAGTTAATTTGAATAAAGTGCAGTTGACTACGTTTATGTTTTTGGCATATGGTGTAAGTTCAGGCTGTTCACCAGCGGTAAATTTTGGGACCCCCTCATGTCTATGAGAGTGCCCCAAAATAAATCTTGTTTTTGGGCCCAAGAACTGTAATTACGGCACTGAATGGAAGATATGGCAGATAATAGAGAGTTTGAGCCATCCAACGCTAACGAAACGATAACGTTAACGAGAAACAGCGCGGGAAGTCCGGAATGTCATGCTTCGCATAAGGCAGTCCTTCACATTCCATTCCGCCAGCGCTGTTTCTCGTTATCGTTTCGTTAACGTTGGATGGCTCAAACTCTCTAGTGATGAAGGTAAAGCACAACTGTTTGATATACAGAGTTGATTACACGCTTGTCTGTCGATTTCAAAATAAGGGATTTGCTCCCTTTTCGAATGCTTTGGGATTTTTTGGAATGGGCAAAATTCCCTAAGTATATAGCGACTCTTTCAGATGAGAGTTTAAACCGAGATCTCATGTACAGCCCCCGTTGCTCTCTACACATTAAAGACTTATCGGGAGGTGTGGAATTCCCCCTTCGTAGGCTAAATTCACAGAAATGTGCACTTTTTTTTCTTTGAACCTTGAAGGTTATTCAAGGATGTTGTTTATAGGTGTATCACATTGCGTTATAATGTTGTTGGTTTTTTTTTGTCAGGGCATTTTTTTGATTTTAATTAATCTTACCACATGTCATGAACGACCATGAACCATGAAACTAAGCTTTATTTTTCATACTTGCTAAATTGCCAGGAATGGTTCTCACAATATAAGGTGCTAAAAAAAGCTGTCCATTGCATGATCTTACAATCAAGAGATAAGTGGTTGCAGTTAGGCGGCGTCCCGTGTTTTTGGTTACGATTGGCTACTTTCGAGTTAATATTCCCAGAATGACGTAAACAAGCTTTGAGAAAACTTACTGAAATCTCGATTCAAGATTTTCAAGAAAACTAATGCTTCTTAGCAACCACAATCATTCTTGCAGTGACACCATGTCGTTGATGAGATTAGTTTTGGCACCGCTCTTGTATCTGCTCGGTGTGCTGCTGATGCTCATAGGCATCATCACCTATTTGGTGTCCCGCGTGAAATTGCTCTTGCTAGGCGCCTGGTTAGGACGCCCACTGGACGTGTTGTCCGGCACTGACGCCTTGGTGATATTTGGCAGTAACCCTTTCTTTACCCTGCATGAAACCTCAGGGATTGTCCACGGGGTCCTCGTGCTCCGTGGTGGAGTGGATCTGACCAAGCTCGGGCACCGCTTCCAGGAGCGGGTGATCGACGCCCGGAACCCGGGAACAGGACGTCGCATCCATCACAGATGGCGTCAACTGCCTGTACGGCGCTTCGGCTATTTCGTCTGGGAAGAGGATGTCCACTTCGACGTCCAGCGACATGTCCGGATGTCAGTCCAGAAATATTCCGATCAGGCTTCCCTGATAAAGCTAATTGAGAAGACAGTACACGAACCGCTACATGAAGCAAGAGCACTCTGGGATGTTCTTGTGATTCCCAAGATGGCCGCCGCCGGAGCAGACGAAGAGACTGCAGTGGTGCTCCGTGCGCACCACGCATTGGCCGACGGCGCTAACTTCCTTGCTGTTCTTTATGCTGTGATGGACGAAACGTCCAGCAGCGTTACAGGTAAGTCGGCGGTGAACGGAATACCCGCAAAAAGGAACCAACCAACAATTCAATTTCTACATTGTCCTGTTTTAAAAAAGGGATTTTATCACGATGATGGAGTAGGTCGTTATTTAAATATAATTTGGTATAAAAGTGCAGTTTTTATGGGTAAAAAGAAACCAGACAATGAATATTTTGTAGTATTTTTAATTATTAATAATATCTACACAAATTGGTAAAAGTGCAGTTTTTACTAATACTTGTTCTTTTCATTGGTAAAAGAAAATTAAAAATACAGATTATTTATGTAAAAGTGCAGTTCCTATTAATATCTTCTAATTTTATGTGGTACGTAATAGGAAACAAAAAATACGGTTATATATGTAAAATACACTTTGCATAATTACTGGGTTTTTGTATAAATGGTATTTTTTTCTCTGCTGTTCAGAATTATTACTAATGCCACTTTCAAGTTCCACCATTAATTGAACAATATTGAAATATACAGTACTTCAAAATCTACAATTCGTGTAAAGATTTTGTAGTAGATTTTCTCCTGGCACACCGGCTGAAAATTACTGGTTATTATATTTAAAGTATATACCTCTTCAACAAATATATGTATGTATATGTATTTTTAAAAAAAACACGTATTTTTCGAACCTGAATTATTTAAGAATAGTGTAAATGTTTTATTTGCGGATAATATGTTTTAATCACATTGATTTTCTTTTTCAGGTCTGACTAAGTCTGGAAAGATGGTTCAGACTGCTCCACTGGAAAAATACCATCCTTTAGTTTCTCATTTGGTAAACCCAAAAAACAAATGGTCAGCAGAGGTCATCAAAAACGTTCTTGCAATGACTTTTGCTGCACCCTGGCACGTAGCCCAATCGCTTCTGCAAAAGCCGGATAGGAATTCCCTCCATGGCCCCGAGCTCAGCGGACGAAAGCTGTTGGCCCTTTCCAGTGGATTGCCCTTCAAGATGCTAAAGGACGTTGCCTCAGCCCTCCAATGCTGCATCAGCGACGTCTTTATCTTCTGTCTTACAGGCGCCATTCAGCGTAGCAACGATGCGACTCCAGACCGTATTGGTCTATCATTTGACGACCATGCAACGTTGCTAATCCCAATGCAATTGCTTCCGGCGTGTTCTGGTTGGACCCAGAACGGCTTTACATTGGTCTTAACGCCTTATCCTTTGCGGGGAACGAGCCCTCGACAGCGCCTTCAAGCCATTGCATCTATAACGAAAGCGACAAAGTTGTCCGCAGAACCACTAATAAATTTTGTAATGACTCAAGGAATATACAACCACATGCCCTTAGTTCTGGCCAAAAATGCTCTTCCTAGCATGGACTTCACCTCTACGGCGACCAATGTAGTTGGCCCTTCAGGGGATGTTACACTCTTGGGTTTGTCTGTTGACAAGATGTTCTTTTTTCCTCCAGTCCATTGTATTAGAGGAGGTAAGTATAAGCAGCTAAAGGACTGTGTTCCTGTGAAAGCGGAATGCTTGTATTGTATTAAGTTTAGATTCCGGTTTTATTAGGGAGATCGAGCCAGCCAACGTCTTTATACTGACCTTAAGTGTAATAGCGGGAAATGAGGAGCATAACCTTGAATTACCAATGAATTAACTGAACGTCAAGAGTGCGCATGCGTGTTTCTTCCCTTCCCGCCCTTACATTTAATTTCAGTATAAAGACGTTGACTGACTCAATCTCCCTGTTATCTAGCGGCCTTAGCCATGAAACCGATTTTGTTCAGATTGCAGTTATTCAGAAAAACTGCAGTATTAATGCAGTTTTTCTATCATTCATTATTGCAAAATATTTGTAGTTTTAAATTTTGCCATTAACTGCTTTTTACTGCAAAAATCCTGCAGTTAATTTTCTGCTGGAATACCAATGCAATCCGAAAAGAAATTAGAATTATGATGTACACTTATACAATCAAAAGTCAAATGTTATGGACAAAAAAGCTCTGGTTTTAAGATTGTCCTTGATGTCCAGTGGCTATAGGACTTAAATGATGTTTTTTTTTATTATTTAGCGGTTTCCGTTGCCATAATGACTTACAATGGCACTGCCCATTTTGGGATGACTGTGGACAAGGCGGTTGCACCAGATGATGACATTGCGCAACGTCTCGCCAACGACTGTGTAATTGAACTGAAGATACTCCACGACTTGGTAAAACATGAAACCTTAACAGAATAAATAATTTTAAAAAAATGTTTACCACATTGTCGATAACAAGCATTTTTCTGGTGTATAATGAAACAACAACAACAATAAAAACTGCAGTTTATCTGTAATTTGGAATTGCACTTTTATTGCAAAAATACTGCAGTTAATTTGAATAAACGTTGACAACGTTTATGTTTTTGGTATATGGTGTAAGTTCAGGCTGTTCAGCAGCGGTAAAATTGTAAGACCCCCTCACGTCGTTGAGAGTGCCCCAAAATAAATCTTGTTTGTGGGCCCAAGAACTGTAATTACGGCACTGAATGGCAGATATGGCCATAACCCCTGATGAATAGTAAGGGAGTACGCATGGTATCACAATAATGTGTATTGGTCTTATTTTAGAGCCCCCATTTTAAAGGAAAAATATAAATTCAATATCCTTATTTTCACATTTGAAGCGTTATGGTATGTGATTCAAAACGCGCGGTAAAAAAAACATGTTTTAGTTTAATTTGCGTTTACTAGATGGCGCTGACTACATTCGATTGATTCGCTATAAAATAACACATTTGCACGTGTTTGTTGACACGGTAAGTTCAATTATTTCTTTGGTATTTCGGCAATTTTTTCAAAGTTTCGATGCAATCAGAACAGTTTTTAGTAACGGAATTACGCGTGTATTCGTTTTTAGGTGAGGAAAAAGCCACGTGTGTCAGTGTGCATGAGGACGAGCAGCATGTAGAGCAACAGCAGAATACGCGTAACGCTATCCTGATTCACCATGAACCAGTTTCTAAGGTAAGTTAGTTTCATTGTAAGAAATAAAGCATCTCAGAGCATAACGAAATGCAAACTTCACCTCATGTATACTAATTTATGTATTAAACCATATTTGAACCGATGCTGATGCTGTCGACCAAATGAAACAGTTTAGGCAAATTTAGAATTTTGAGGTTAAAATAACCACGAAACCGTCGTTTTTTAAATGTTAAACCATGATAAAATCAAAGATATGTAAAGTTATAATCATGGAAATGTTGACATGCCCAATGACAGCATAGAGCCCTTGGAAATTTTACAGCAGAACAATTAGAAGGGAATAATATGTTTTGTCCTGCTTTTGTCTTGAACAGTGCGGAGGCATTGCGAGACAAAAGATTCCTACCACGTAACCTGCCGGAGAAAGCAGCAGCTAAGGGTTGCGGTCCCGAGGATGACATCGTTGGTGATGACCAGCTCGAACGCCTCCAGGAACAACGGCTAATTGCACTTGACGAACCCAAAGTGGAGAAACTGTGAGTCGTCCCATTTTCATTCGTTTGGCATTCCCAGTTAAAGCTGCGGTAATTATAGACTTATTGTTGTATATAGTCAATTAACGATTGTAACCACCTGTTGCACTTCCGTAAATTAGGAGCTCCCTAATCAAAGGCGAATGGCTGCCCGATAAGCAAGCTGTCCGAATCCTGAAGCAAGTGGTATGTCTGTTTTTTGCTGCACTGCATGTTTGACCCAGCTCTGCGATCAGTTTGTGATAAGCATACTTTCCTCGTTCCACTATCAATTACAGGGCAAGCACTTGCAACACATGGGGCGTACTGTCGAAGCCCAGCACTTGCTCTACCCTGAAGAGGCCTTGTTCCTCATGGACACCGTAAGCGATTGCATCTTGCGGTACTCGTAATTGGGAAGGGGCATCATGGCAGAATTCAAGCAAATTTCGAGTTTCAGAAATGCATGGAGGTGTATCACAAAGACATTCCGCTGAGCATGCAAGAGGCTTACGAGATGTTCTTCAGCTGCTTGCCTGACCTGCACAGGTATCAGGTGTATGCTCACCTCTCCAGACTCGGATATACGGTCGTAAGACATCAGGGCCGGTAAGTTGTCCGCTTGACCGAAATCTTATGTGTTACATTTACTTAAGCGTGAAAAAACTGACGAGTCCTGGACATTTTACAATGATCTTTCTTTTTATTAGATCGACGGTCAGCGCCTATGCACGAACAATAAAGTTGGACAAGTACATGAAGCATGGACGAAAAGTATTGAAAGACCACCCCGAGTCTCAAAAAGTCGACCCCACGCAAGATGAAGAAGAAGTGCAGATTCTAACCACCGAGGAGGCAACTTCCAACATTGCAGATGTCCAAGACAAGCACGTCAAAGGGGTAGGAAATATCACTGGGACAACGTCCGCGAGACCGACTCCCGACGAGTCATGCCTCCTGGTACGACACCCGGAAATATCTGTCCCAGACACATACGGAAAATCTCTGTTTGCCCTCCTGGCGGCTCAGCCGCAGCACCTACCACCCAATGTGCAACTGCGCAAGGAGATGTACACCGTGGACATGGAGAAGCTGTATGCCCGGAAAAACATGTCCCAGAGGAACTACAAGGCACATTGCTACAGACGAGAAAGGGAATCGGCCGATTCCTTGTCGCTGCGGCTGATGGAAGCGCCTCCGTGGCAGTACGAGAACGAGACGCAGAAGCGGATGAAATTCCGAAACTCCGGAGCGCAGAAGCGCTGGCTGCCATCGAGTATACCCAAACCCAACAATAACTTTGGTCAGCACAAGCCTGGAAGCAAGCGCATCCATCAGGACTGCAACTGGCGCGACAGAAGGCCATCGGGAGATGTACCGAAAAGCGAGGTGAGGACACATGCCCGGAGTTGGCAGCAGTACAAGAGGGAACTGGCAGGCGTCCAGAGGGAAGCGCAGGTCTTCAAGATCCTGGCCACCGACAACGTTAGGCCGCTCTTAGGGCCAGCAAATTCAACTTCCACTGGTAAGAACCGTTCATTTTTAGGTAGTAATTAGCAATAAGGCAATAATTGTACAAAATCCAATTTACAAAAAGAATTGAAAAATCGCATAAAGTTTTGCAAAAACGTCAGTTGAAATTGTTTTTTTCCAGCTGCCATTATGTCCAAATTGCAGATTATTAAGTCGGTGAACTTAAGTCAGACTTCCAGGTAATGTTGATCAACTTGATCGTTTTCGCTTTTAACTCTAACCTTGCTTTTTTAAATTTGTTCGGCAGAAGACACGTTCTTATAATTTTATATTTTTGTTCACTTTGTTTCGAGCCGGTTTTGAGTTTTTAAGAATTTTATTTTTTTTAAAAATAAATTTTGTTGCTTCGATTGTTATGCTCAATCAATATTTTGTAAATTGTGGGGTTTTGTGAAAATTTAAAAAAAGGAAGTCGAGAACAGTGGAAGCAACAAAATCCGTTTTCCACCCCGAATACTTTTGACAATGACACGCACGGATGTATTCTTGAGCAAAGCTCATCTGATCCTACTGTTTTCCAGCTTGCTCGATCCTCCAGACACTGGCCTTCTCGACCTCACGTACGACGTCTATTTGCCCAGTACTGAATACAAGAAAAATGCCGACATGCTGCCTAATCACAGAGTGGTTGTTACCAGGTACACAAAATCTATTTTAGTTTCAAATTTTTTTAGAATTACCATATCGAAAAAATACCCCATCAAAACTGTTGAATAGCCTAATCAATTAACGTATGGCAAGAATATGTTAACTTATAGAATTCCAACCATTACAGTTATTCTTGTTGTGGAACTAAAATTACTAATTTTGACCACAGCGCCTCGGACACTTTACCTGACCTGGTAAAGATCATGTGCACTATGCGCCACTTGCAGGATGGAGTTGCCATCAACTTTGCTGTTGTGAACCATGGAGACGTTGCCTTTTACTCGTTTAAGGACATTCAACTGCCTGTCTTGGTGCCGTTGGGGTGACTCGTCTTCGGCCACTAGGACAACTTGCCAAAAGTAGGTTTTTTTTTACAATACTTAATAAATAACCCTTTTTACTGGATTTCGTGAATTCCTTCGCTAAAAGCGTTTTATATTTTTGTTACCAGTTGGTAAAATGATTTGTTGCGCAGTACAATGGGTTGTTTGATTATTTTTATCATCGGCATTTTGAAATTGTACCAGTTGCTTACCAACCGATCACAAGCAATAATCACAGAATTACAGTCGGTCGGTAATTGGATCCACGGTGATGCAACCAGCTATAATTTTTTACCCCAATGAATAATAACTTGTTCGAGAATCTCCTAAAAATTTGAATTCAATCTTGGCGTTTTTGAATTTTTCATTACTTGTGGATATACATAACTCCCAACTAATTTATTTTTTTCGAGTTGAAGCTGTGAAAACTGTTGTTTGCGGTGAGAAAACCCAATTGAAACTCATTATAGTAATATTACATTTGAATACATTAATGAAGTTCATTATGTATAATATAGGTATTAATTTACATAAAACTTATGTGAATTTTAGTTCATCATTTTTGTAGTTCTTTTTTGAAATAAATATTCTTGTTGTCTTTTAAAAAAACTTAAGTTCAACTGAAATTTTCTATTATTTTGCATTAAAAGTGCGATTTTTCTGCGATTTTAGAAATGCAATTATTCTGCATTAAAAGTACAATTTTAAGGTAAAAAAGTGCGATTTTTACAGTAAAAACGCAATTTTTCTGATATTTATGGTCGGACCTTTAATCTATGCATTTAATCAGGAATCAGGAGTTTTGGGAAGGGTCGAGCGATACCATTGGTCCAACTAAGGGGATTTTTGGTAGTTTATTGCAGTCACATTGGTCAGTGTTTCATTAATGGCGGCTTTTTGTTTTTAACGCGGTTTGAAGTCATTTTTCGCGTGTTTATTAACCCAAAAATGTGCAAGAATAGAAATATATCATCTGTAAAATGCTTTATGTGGGGTCAGAAGTTATTAAAAGTGAAGGTAAGCTCTACAGTATTCAGATAAATGCTAATTTTTCTAAATGTTGGGTAATACATCATTGCATAATACGGTACTGAAATGATGCAATATTTGCGTTGGTTTTATTCTGTTTTCTTCTATTGTTAAAAGCCAAATGTAGTTTTATTTAATTGAATAGTAAAATGTATTTAAAATACGTGTCCCAAATTGCGACTGGACACGAATGTACCGTTTCTGAATGAAAAATCCATAACGCAACACATGTAACGAGGATACTGTAATACATGAGACCCAACCGTTTTTGAACCATGTATTCGGTCTTATATTGAATGTATCGAGCTTGCTGTTGATCTGTTTATATAAGTTTAGTTACTAAAATACTAGCATGCAAAACCATTTCCCTTCACATTTAAAAGCACTCTCCAAACAGATATTTGAATTTGTTCTCACATCTGATTTTTGTGACGTTAAAAAGTTACATCAGGACCATCAGGTCATTGTTGCTAGTTAGTAGTCTATTATTAAGTGACAACCTTTTGTGAAAAGGTCATGTCTCAAAGGCTGAGCCAAAGTATTGATCCCTTGGAGCACTAAGATTTGACATTTTCCATTCATGGAATTTTTCCAAGTTGCTCATCTGTAGAAATAACGATGGCAATGACTAATTGAATCAGCTGATATCCAATGAAAAAACATAACCTAAACAAGCTTATAATTGAACACAGGGAATGGAACCAGTCAAACAATTTTATTTCAGTTGTAATAGTTTGTACCTTAGCAGCATAAATAACCTCTGAATCTCGCTTGCGGAATTGCACCGTATCCCAGACGTGACATCTCCAAAGTCCGGCTTTCACCTCTTAAAGTCACTCACGGGTCCCACAGAGCATGTCATTAATAATTTTTGCAACGGACACAAAGGAAATTTGCATCGGTTTTGCAGAACAAATCTAGTAATCTTAACGCCCGGATCTATGCGAAAACTCGAGATCGGCCGGAACTGCGCATCCTTGGTGTAAACTTCGAAAGAAAAACTATTTAGGCAAAGCGGTTTTGTGATTCCTTCTAGCTGGTAAAGTTAAATCCAGGAAGATCCATAAGTCCGTTAACATCCGTAAGCACAGGATGGCGAGTCAGAGATCATGTGCCACAAGTTCCATCTTGAGCTTTCCAACTTCTGGTACGTGCTCCAGATGCCGAAGTCAATAATGTTCTAGCAGTTGGTACCATGATGCCATGAACTGCATTTTGGCTACGATTGGAAGATTGCTTGGGACCACAACCCTCACTCAAGCCGTCCAATGAGCGAATAGGTCGTGAAAGTCGGGCGCCACGCCGACGGCGGGCAGCTCCACCTTGGCTCCATGGCCTGGCTCCTCCCAGAACGAATTGGGCAGCTTGCGCAGGGTCATTGGCGTGGCGCCGCCGCCTCCACCCTGGTAGGCGCACGGCAAGCCCTTGAGCCTGTCACCCCGCCAGGCGGCGTCGCGGAAGAGTTCCTCCAGAGGCCCTAGGCCGTAGGCGGCGACGCAGCGCCCCTCGTGCGGCAGTGTGCACTGTGCTGCCTCCCCCGTCGCCGTGAACACCACCGTGTGTTCGGCCGGCGCCGCAACCGGACTGCTGGCAGAACTGGACGAGCTGCTGCACGCTGCCGCAGCCTTGCGACGGCGCGGCGCGTGGTCGCCGTTCGACGCCAGCGCTAACAAGTCAGCATAGTATAACTCACGACCGGAAAGGGCACTCTGGAAGCGCTCCTCGTAGATGTCGCAGTAGTCGTCAGCCTCCTTATTGCGCGAGAAAAGCGTCCGAATGTCGGCCGTCACCGCACCGGCGAATGCCAGCAGTTGGGAGGGGTTGTCCGGCGACGACGATTCGGCGTCGTCCTCGTCGTCGAAGTCATAGTCATCGTCCACGAAGTCGTCCTCGTCACTCGTGTCGCCCTCTGTGTCGTACACCTCCGACGGCACGAAGCGTGCTGTCGCCCTGAAGCAGCCGCTGGGGAGAGTCGGCGACGCCACGTGCAGGGCGGTGAACGGGTCCTCGTACGTCGGCGCCGCTGGCCGACAACTGCGCTGTCGGTGGGCACCATAGGGGGCGCCGTGGCATCCGTCGTGCATCAATGTCAGCAGCTGTGCGTCGACCATCGCAGCAGCGGCAGTTCTGGAAATGGAATGGTAGAGCAGTGGTCAAGAAAAGTTGCTTGGGTTTGGACCAAATGCAAGTGCAATGGTCTAAAGAATTTCAGTAACTTTAGATTGTGAATTTTCTATTTTCATCAAAGTACACGATTAAAATAATTACTTGTGCGATTTGGAGGCCTCTTTTTTTAGAAAAACAGGGGGTGAGCTGACTTTTGGATTTATTCTACACATGTTTTTAAAGACACCTGTGTCCTACAAGATGTTTGTTTTAAAACAGCACGGCGCTTTCAGAAACGGAAGTACGTGTCCGGAGAGTGAAACGGAAGTGGTAAACACCAGATTAATTTTGTTAACACCGTGTTTGCTAGCAGCAGCCACTAAAGGCAATCAGCTCCCGCTATCTCCATAAATCAAATTAAGCCGTACAAGATCCTTCAAACTTATCGATAGCATTGTTTGATTTGAACTTTGTCCCCCCAAACGGCTTTCCAGCGCCCTCTAGAGGTGAGGTTAACTCTGGAGGGGCACCGTTATTCGGCAAACACATATATAGGAAATCTGTGGGTTATTATCGGTCAAATGTTATGGTTCAGGGGGTTTAATCGATGGGTGATATCGGAAGCCCCCAAAGGATTCCATATCGCAAAAACAGATGCGAGATTTTACTTATTGAACTAACTGAGATTGAAAAACTTCCTACTTTGGAAAAAAAAAAAAAAAGATTTTTACTGTATTTGTACCAAATGTGGAAATGTATGGAAGGAAACGTGAACTTTTATTTGGATCCACTTGTGTATGGAAATATCAGAAATTGGACTTGATATGACCATACTAGAAATAGAATTTTTCCACCATGGAAAACCGTATCCACTATAATGCAACAAATCGAATTGTCAAATTGTCTGAAAGGCCAGTACTATTTCTTAATTCCAAAACCTTATTAAAATACATCAAACTTGGGGAAAATCCCATTAAACATCATTATTCTTTGTAATTCATAAATAGTCTTGCAATCAGATCTTGACAGTCTAGTAGCAGATCTTGTAAAATTACATTAAATGTGGGAAATTGCCAATGGCATATCTTATTTACAAGACCTTGTCAAAATATACAAATTTGTGGAAAAACCCACAATATTTCTTAATTCCAAAACCTTATCAAAATACTCCCAATTTGGGGAAAATCCCATTAAACATTATTACTCTTGTAATCAGACATTCGTCAATATTCGAGCAACAGATCTTGTAAAACTGCATTAAATGTGGGAAAGGCTGATGGGTATATCTTATTTACAAGACCTTGTTAAAATGTAAAAATTCGTGAAAAAAGCCAATAGTTTTTTTATGAAAAAAGTCAATAGTTTTTTACGGAAAAGCCAATAGATTTTTGCGGAAAAGGCGAATAGTTTTTTGTGTGTAAAATGTTACCAAAGAGGGGGTGTTTGCTATATAAATACCCATATATGTCATACATAATTTTTTCACCAGGGAAGACCTATCAAAATGGCACCAAATTGAATTGTCATATTGTAATATTTCTTAATTGCAAAACCTTATCAAAATACACCAAACTTGGGGAAAATCCCAATAAGCATCATTAATTTTGTACAGAAATTCATCAATATTCTTGTAACAGATCTTGTAAAAATACATTAAATGGGGGAAAGGCCGATGGCATATGCTATTTACCAGACCTTGTCAAAATGTAAAAATTGTGGAAATAGCCAATAGTGTTTTTGTTAAAAAGTTCAAAGAGGGGTGGGCAAAATTGATGTCTTACCAGAGAAGGTCATCGGTGTTCATGATGCCAAAATGCACCACAAAATATAAGACTGCTGGCTGATGAAGCTTTGCTTAACACCAATTGTTGACGCTGAGACTGATTAGCCCTGGTTCAGCTGAAATCCCTTCCACCGAATCCTGGTTGGTGGTTTGACGTCATTTCCATCAATAAAAATCGACTTATCCGATTAGCCCAATTAAAGGTCTTAATGCCTGGCTATGTGGTGTGCTTTTTTGTTTGGCTATTTTGTTGTGGGGGGTCAGGTTTAGGTGGGGATACCGGATTAGTGAATTTGGGAATTAGGCCATGGGGATTAAGTTAATTGACTCCTGAATCCGTTGAAGCGGGCCTGGAGTTGGCTGGGTTTCGCAGGAACCGTTGTTGACCAAATTCCCGGGTTTATTTGCGGAGGAATTAATCCGGCATTAAACTTGTAGCTCCGCAGGCCCAATTATGGGGTTAGCGAGGGTTGATTTAGATCCTCACTAGGGGATTGAATGTCGGGTATTTGAGTTTAATTACTCGTACTCGACTACTCGATGTTTTTTAACCGAGTATCGAGTGTGAATTGGGAGTTTTCACACCTTAGGGAGATGTTTCACAATCATTTTCTTAATGAAATTAAGGAAAATCATGTTTTGAATAAACTTAGTATTAAACTGTATTTAATACATGTATAAGGCTAATACATACATACAGTATCAGGGTGTCCTGTAGCTTTGAAATCTACTTTATTTTTATTACCTCGGAAAAGTCGAGGAATGTGCTTGAATTTTTATTACCTTGAAAAAGTCGAGAATTATGTTTGAAATTTGTGCTAAAAGCCAGTTTATGCTTGAATTTACTATCTGCGTTGTAAAATTTCGGTTATCAGATATTAAAATCTTATTTATCTATAAAGAATTTTTTTTTTTCAAATTATCTATAAAATTTTGCTGAATTTTTGGGAAAAAAAATATTATGGTTAATGATCGTGGAAGGGGGTCCATGAAAATGTAAGGGATGAACCTTAAATTCCTTGAAATATGCTTATTTTCCATTAAAACTGGAACATCATATTTTTCCAAACTTTTTTCATTTCACACATAATTCTCGACTTTTCCAAGGTGCTAAAAATTCAAATACTTCAAGTTCATGTCCTTATGTTTCCAACTGACCAAGATGAACAGAATTCTTTTTTTCAAAAATTTTACTTTTTCCAAAGAAATGTTTTCCCCACAGAAAATTGTATTCTTGAATGGCATTAACATCAAGACTGCTGGACACTGCCCTGTCATTGAAGACAGTGGAAGAGGATTTTCAAGATTTTCCCATCCCTGTTGGGACTTCCCCTCCTCTACTACCTATAGTTAAAAAAACGTGAAATTCTACCACAGCTACTTACCGGTACTTAGCTCTGCTTCAGAAGCGGTTCCCACATGACAGGGAATAGCAAGCGCTTCCGATCCGGATCCGCCTATTCCAGGTAAGAGCGATCCGTGTGACATGTGGCGTCTTGCGTGCCATTTCTCGTCCTTTCGTTGTTCGCTTATCGTCACCGTTCCTCCCGATCGTTTATCGGGGATAACAGTGGCCTCTATCTACGTTTACGATGTGATAACAGCCAGTTTTATCACCAGCTAGATGCGCCATCGTGATTGGCTTCTGGCCTCACGTGACAGCCGCCCATCGCCGGAAAGGAGGGCGTTCAGGGCCGCTGCAGTGCCGCAAGTGGCCACGACGAGCGATGGATGAGCTCTAGGCAAGGGCCCATTAAAAATGACGCCCAGGGGGAAGCCACTAATGATGGTATTTTTTTTAGTTTTTGGATTTTGTTTAATTGAGTTTTAAATGTCAGTGAAAGGGACAAATGACATCAGAAAAAATGTGTCCCCAGTCCCAAATGTACTTGAATTTTTAAAACCTTAAGAAACTCGGGGATTATGCTTCAATTTGTGTTTGAAATTGCTTTAGGCAAGATGGTGCAATAAAAAAAGAAAGTTTTTCACCATGGGAATAGCATCATTCTTCTCTCGACATTCGTATTTACTCGTATTGCACATCCATGCTGACAAAGTGAAGCCGGTCAGCAAATTCCTTTGCGAGTCGGTAGTCTCAACTCCCAGCGATCACTCAGGCGTTAATTTAAGCCTGTGTTAAGATTACTTACCTTTGGAGGGTCGCCCATAAATGGTACGACAAATATGTTGAGTTCAGCACGTGCATCCGCCGTATTTATTTACAATCTTCAAATTCCTACACAATAGGCTCTTATGGCTTAGAAGAGATCGGTTTTTGCTAAATCGGAAAGTTGCTTGATTTGTATATGGAACAAGGTTGGCATTGTAATGGCGGATGACGTCATCTTTTGGGATTGACGAGGAATCCAATGGCGGCGGATGATCAATCGACAGCGCTGCCGATCAATGTCATTAACAAAGTGGCATTGTTTCACACGGCTGTCTTTACTGTTGATTATCACTGGCAATGCGTTTATTCAAATCGGCCATTTAGCCAAAACCGGGTGGCACAATTAACAAAATGATTTTTACAATATGGAGTTTTGTAGAATGTAGAATGCATCATATATGGCTTTGAGATTTGGAAATGGGTCGCCCATTATAAATGCATGCATGGTAAAAGTCTAATTTTTTCGACTTTTTAGTTGAAATTTTGTAGCATTAGTTAAAGCTTCAACTTCATTATTGTAATTATTATACTGGACAATTCTTCATTTAAATGGCGTCAGAAGGTACATTTTCTTCAAATATTTAAAAAAAAACCGTGACAAGTCAGCATGATCGCTATAGTGAAAGTTTAGTTATTTCCATTTTTAAAGGTTATGTTTAAGTTGAGAATTTCAAACAACTCTTTTCTCAAACAGTCCTTGAATTGTTCGCACATTTTCTGTTTGCTTTATCGCTTTTTTATACAAGGGCCGTAAAACTGTCATTTGCCGAAAACAGCCTTATCGGCTGACAGCCGCCAATTCGAACAGCGATCAGCTGACTGTTAGAGATTTTTCCATTGAAAAACTCAGGGGATAGACATAATAATGTGACACTTGTTGCAGCCCCGCATTTCTTTCGTGATATGATGTTTGACTGCAATCAGGGCTGATGCCAGGCTATTTTTGAGCTAAATTAGGGGCCCATTCAAAAAAGATGCCAACTTCCATTTTCAAAAGTAGATGTCTTAAAAATCATAAATAGTGGCAATATTTTGAAAAAAAACTAAAGATGTTGTCTGCTCTGGAATGCAGTGGTACAATGGCCTATAACATTGTCATGTTTTAATTGCCTTGGTAGGAGCGCCATGACCGGCAAACATTTTTCAATTTTTTCCTCTATAAGTGCTTTGTTGATGCTTTTTTCGCTGGTGAGCAAACATTCTTCACAAACATGTTTCTGAAAACTGGGGACCAAACTTTTTTCACAAACACGTTTGTATGTAGTTACAACCCTAGTTACATTTTAGCCTTAATCATTTTTAAAATGGATTTGTACAAATTTTGAAGAGTATCTAAGAGACTAGCGAAATTTTATGCTTTTTTCCCATTTCCATTTCTTACAGTTTCTTACAACATTTCTTACAACTTAAACGTATGAAACTCGCACTGTAGTGTGTAAACAAAATAGAATTGCATCATTTCTTAGGGTTGTCATCCGTGTCTATTTTTGTGGCTTGTGGATGCTAGAATTTATTACAAAAAAGACAAAATGCACTGAAGTGCTAACCGGATAAAGCCAATTTTTTTATTTTTTTCTGGACTTAACTATGTGAATACTTAATATATTCTATCCGCGTGTGAAATTTACATTTTCTGGTTAGCAAATACAAATTTGTACAAGCTTTCCTAAAGGTATCCAGCGAGAGGACGGATCTTCTAAATTCTGATAAGATTTGGATGATTTACAAACTTTATATCAATAATTTATAATTTATGATTTTTTTTAGATAACTTGTACATGGTGAAATATTACACCATATCATTGTTATGCAAAGCCAATGTGTTTTGGGCTTAAGGAAATTTCAGCGAGTGTTTGCAAATACTCCTTAAATCAATCAAGGGGGTGTTTTTCAACCGGTATACTGTGGCACACTACTGTAAAAAAAGTACCATGAAATTGCAGTTTTTCTGGTGTATAATGAAACAAAATTCTGTCATTCATAATTGTAAAATATTTGCAGTTTTGAATTCTGCCATTACCTGCACTTTACTGTAAAATACTGTAGTTAATTTGAATAAAGTGCAGTAGATCTTCTGGGATTGTTTATTTAAACACAATATTTAGGATGCATATATTTCAAAACATTGCATTTTGACCAGCATGTTTGAACATTTCATATAACAAGGGCGATGCTACCGAATTATGATAGTGAATGTATTATGTTTTAATATAATAAAGATACTACTAGTATTTATGGTATCGAGACCACGAATTTTATAACCCTCACTGTGTCACACCACATCCCAAATATGGCCACGTCACCTTTTATTTAAGTATGCCATGAAAATACCATATTTAAAAAATGTATGAATTAAGAATTTTTATAAAATCATGAGATATGTTGGTGCATGTAAGCAATTGCAGTGGACAAATTAATTTAAGCTGGGTATTTTTTCATATTTTACCATATTGTTGAAATTTTCAACTAACCTGTTTTAATTGCGTTGTAGCAATTAAAAACGAGATATTTTTTCCTAAATTACAACCCGCATTTTTTGAAGTTTATGAGTTGGGAACAGAGACGAAAATCTGTTCCCTGGGCCACGATGGGGGCTCATTAAAAGGTTGACACAGGAAACCAGGGTTAACCGAGATTTAGGCTACAAATGCTTTTATGGCCCTTGGTAAAGCCTTTATTGATTGCAGGATTAACGTTGTGCCAAATGTCACTGCAGGGATTATCACATGTTTTCTTTGTATCACTATTCAGCCATGAGAAACGCCTGATACGCATTCTCTGAATGTCAAACCAAGATGTTTTTGAGCCAAACCGGACTTTAGGCCCATTGTGGACAGTGTCCGTGCCATAAGGTGTGGTCGCCTACCCATGTTTGTTCTCAAAATACCCATTTCGTTGAAAAAGGCATGGCTGTTGTACAGAATGCATCATAGATGGCGCCGGTTACCAACTCATGATAAATGGGCAGATTTTATAATGCTTTCGTTCCATTTTAACATTATCCATGCATTGGGGCAGTTTGAATTTTTAATCAACATATGAAATATTACATATGTAGGACAGTAAAGAAGACAAAAATTAATACTACCGCATCGTAAGATGTGGATAGTTTTGGACCGGGACAGGGATGGTAACTTTGGGCCAATCATAGTTTTGCCCAGTAGAAATGTCTTGAGCGGGTTTCAATGGTGCTTTTTTCAGCCAGTTGGAGAGTTTGTAAATTACGGCCATTTTTATTGGGGCACGTGTGTTGTTTTTGCTAATGTTGTCAAACTATCATCTCGGGAGAAAAACTAATACTACTGTTAATAAAACAGGTCAATATATGTAGTGCTTTCTACATAAATTCCCTACAATCTATATGAATATCAAACATTTATATGTAAAACTATAGGCTAAGTTAAATAAAAAATTAGACAGGCGATGTAATTTGGGAGTGACCAAAACTTGAGTTTCTACAATTTTGATCATTTTATTCTGCATTTTATTTTTATTTAACTCGCAAATGTTTGCTGTACAACGAGCTTTCTATAGCAGAAGACACTATGTTTGGACAAACATGTTTATGAAACCACATTTCAGCAAATTGGTTTGGAGAAACCCTGTTTCGTGTTTCCTCTGGTCTGAACAAGGCATATCAATTTATTTACACCATGATTTCGGATAATCCTGAATTTTGGTTAATTTTTTCCTGTAGTTGGTATTTTTGTTCTTTTGTTTTTATGTTTTCTATTTTTATGTTTTTTAGTTTCTACCTTGAGTTACTCCTGTCGGAAGTCTGTTTTATGTATATTTACCTGGTTAGAAGGTTCCCGTTGCCTTTCTACTCTTCATTTTGGTTAAATTTATTTTTACCTTCGGTGCTGGGGTGCTTTGGTCAAAGTGTAATTTTCAAAATGCAATTCATGGTCGAATATTGCCTCTTCACGTACGGTAGATCACTTAACCCATAGGCTAAAGTGCAAGCTTAGTCTTTTTGCTTTATTTACAATGTTGTCGAGAGATTTCAAAGCCTTCAATGAAGCGTCGATTTTTTATTTTTTTCATAGGGTTAATCGTCGGAAATGTGACCACTCGATGGTTACTCGGGATTACAATGTTTACCCCCAACGATTAAGCGCTGCCCCTCTCCTAGGTGGCGTTATCTTTTCCATTAGCTGCTAACTGTATTTAATAAGGTCCCTGGACATAATGAAGTACCTACATCTGTGACAGTTTTCTCATAATACTTTCCCCAAACAGAGAGATCCCAATTTTACCTGGGAATGCAATAACTTGTTTTATGATAGCCTATTTTCTAACAAAAATAGCGTTTTTCTCATCCGTTTTTCTCATGTTCAAAAATTATATAGTAAATGTATATTCCATGTTTTGCAATATGCAAACACGTTTGAAAATGTAAAAATGTAACATTTAAAAATAGGAAAAATTCATATTTGTACCTGATATCGTACACCGTTGGGCAACGATTACCGTGACGGTGACGCCATCTCGTGTTTATTTTGTGGTTACTTTATGTTCGGAAACTCATGTAAATAGGCGATGTTGAAAACTTGCCAATAAAGCTGATAAGGATATTCAATGGTTTACCTATAGCAGGTTTATCTGCAATTTTATGGATTTAACTTTAGCATTTTGTCACATTTTACATGTTTTCGCCCCATTATTAAGGCATATTTAGTTTTTCGTTTTTTTTGCAATATCAGTTGAACAATCGATATATGCAAACTTAAGGCGGATCCCTGAAAAATTCCAGGACTTTATCCAAAATAAGTTGGGAAATACATACCGCTGGATTTCGGCTCGGTAATTACGGTGATTGTTGGCTTGGGGAAACAGTCCCTCCCCGTTATCATTGGGAGATTCATCAAAGATTCCCATGGTTGATTTTTTTCAAGGGTTTCCTTGGGCGATTCCGCAAAGATTCTCTTAGGTTATCCATGAAAGATTCCCCTGAGGGAATCATCAAAGAGTCCCGTAGGTGATTTAAGGATTCGAAAACGAATTAAAGATTTCTAAAACATCTTTATTAACACAAACAAAAATCGTTTTTAACTTATTGATTTTTTTGCATCCATGTTTTGATTTTCGTCATATCCGTTTGGAGTTTTCCAGTTTCTTGCTTCCGCTGAAATAAAATATGCAAATATCTATACTCTATGAATCAGAGGACAGTTTGCTGTCTTTTAAAATCTGTAAAATCCGGAGATCTTGCTGTCTTTAGTTGTTGTAAGAAATTTTCTGACGGTCATGTACACTAGACTGCAGACAGTTCCTATTTTACTATCTTTGTCGAAGCAGTGTCAGCATCAAGCTTGTATATACAGACATGTTACTATCTTTACAGTCAGCTGTTTGATCTGCAGTTGCCAAAAAAAAAAAAAAAAATTGGCAACTATCCCAGCAGAAGACAGTGCTACTTACGATTCTAATTTCTTCCTGCAACTTGTCTCCTAGAGTGGTTTTCACCACTTGCACCGATTCGGCTAACTTTCGAAATCCGGTTTTAGTCTGTTGGGTTAATTAGCAGTTAATTATCATGACCAATTAATGAATATGCAAACAGTTGATCAACTCACATCGGCCATTTCTTTTTTCAACGTTTTCTGTAAATCAGAAAAGTTGACATTTGTACAAAAATGAGTTTGCGTGTTTTACGATGTGGGGTAACCTTTGACCTACCAGATCTTCCGATGATGCGGTTGGCTGCTTTTCCACCTCTCGCCTTTTCAATAATTCAATGTCGTCTTTTAGCAATTTCACATCTTTATTTCTGAAATTGAAAGTTCACTGTAGTGTTTACGAACTAAAAAAATCCTTCATTTATAATGCATGTCATACTATCTGAAGCAGTTTTCGAGATATTTTGGATGTTGACTATTTTAGAACTTTGAACAAATTTGTTTCTGTTTGTTCCTCACCTGTTTCGTGTTTCAGCATCCATTCTAGCCGTCAGTCTTCTGTCCAGATCAGTAAGCCGATCGTCCTGACTTTCAGACTAAATATTGAAAATGTTTAAGGAACCAGTAACACGATTTCAAATGTATAGATTCTAAGCGATGATTAACTTCACTTCTGCACATTAACTGCAGTTTTTCTGCTGTTTAATGAAACAAAAAACTGCAGTCTTTCTGCCATTAACTGCACTTTACTGAAAAAAAATACTGCAGTTCATTTGAATAAAGTGCAGTAGATTTTCTGCTGGGAATCACTGACCTTTGACCCCATCGTGAGCTTGTCGATGTCATGCTGCATTTGGACGTTTTGACTTCTGAGTTTTTCTTGTGAGAAATAAAGCTGGTCCAGACGCTGGTCAGTTTCGTTGCCCACTAGAATGGGTGCCTAAGAAATATATTCAAAAACTCTGCATGTTTAACCCTTTCCTATCGATAGGTGGCGCGACTGGCTAGCTACTAGTATACCGTTTTGGAATCTTTCTGCAGCTTTTCATCTGGTTTTGGTTTGGTTTTTACACCACTTCCAGGTGTTCTTCCGACTGCAGAGTTTACCTGAAAGTAATTAGAATAACAGGTGCTTGGATAAGGCAAAGCTGGCTATAACGAAATATCGTTTATAGCGAATTTGTATGTGGATGGCAAAAAAATACGCTTATAGCGAAATTCTATGTGTATGCTGTTGTGAAGTTTAGATATTTTTTTCTCAGATTTGGTTTCTTTTTTTTTTAAATCCATATATATGCTGTGAAAATCGGATATAACGAAAATCCAGTTATAGCGAATTTTATTCTGAATGCAAACTATATATCTATGTTCCAATTAATTTTACTTTCATTACGGATTTCGTTATATCCGGTTTTGGTGTCAATTCTTAATTCCTCACCCTGGTCGCACTTTTTTCTTTGAGTAAATCGATGTCATCTTTGAGTATAATCACATTCTTGTTTCTGCAAATAGTTCCGAGAAAACAGTTAACGGAACATCACAATTAATCGGTACCCAAAAATGCAATTTTCTGATTACGTGTTCCGGGACTCTGCGTCCATCCTAGCGGTCATTCTGCGTTCCATCAGTGCCAACCGATCTTCCAGATTTCTGGACTAAACGAAAATTAGGCATGCTTATTTTTGAATAACCATCCATTTGATATCAAACATGTGATTACTGACCTGCTGATTCACCGTTAGGCTGTTTACCTCTTCTTGCAACTGAGTAATTTGCCATTTCAGCTTTTCTTGCGTGAACAGAATCTGGTCCAGGTTCTGGTCAAGAGATCCACCCACAATGACCGGACCCTGGAGAAAAATGACGTTGGTAGTTTTCATACATGATATTTCCAACCGGGGGATTTGATAAATTGTGATAAATCTCGCTAAGCATCTGTTTTCTACACATTTGTTTTCAGTTTTCAACAGAAATTGAAATTTGATAAAATTTTCACAAATTTGTATCATGATCAAAAAATATATATACTTTAAATTTAAGTATATTATTTCTTCGCGTATAACATAGTGGCATTAATATTATTTTGTGTTTTATCTGACATTCAAGGGATTTTTGTTAAATATTAATGAAAATGTATTAGTTGAAATCCACCACGACTCCATCGTAATGACACACGTTAGACTCCCAAGATGGCCGCCGTTATTATTATTATTTTTTTCTTTTTCAAAACCTACATTTGTGGATTTTTTCTCTGTTTTGCTTGACGCTGGTTCGTTTGCCGACGCCGTAGTGACTTTCTGTAAGTAAAATATCATTTTCTGAAATTTATTATACGCTAATATAACGAAATATTAAAGTCGTTGTTGGCCCCTTGAAGTTGGCAATCAGTGCAAACTTAGAAGGCATGTTCATTTGCGTACTCACAAGCACATATTTCCATTTTACAGCTTAGATTTTTTTTGGATTTGTTTAAAATTACAAATCTCAATATACACTATTTTTATAATTTTCAACAGAATTAAGGATCCTGCAGTATATATTTTCAAGGATATTTTCAAGCATAAATATCGTCGAAAAATGAGAGTTTCAGTAACTGTTGGTATTATAATCTGAAAAACAGGTAGGGAGCCATTCCAAAAGGACATCCCCAAAATCCCAGAAATTCGTGATTGTGAAATATGTTTTACTTACCTTTTCGACCAAAATGGGGCTGGTGTTCCCCTGTTGACCCACCTTGATTGATTCTTCCATCATTTTGTGTTTTTTCTGCAATTCTTTGATTTGTTTCTCCAAATCTTGTCGCACTTGTTCGGCTGCTTCTTCACTGATTTGGTGAACCTGTTGAGAGATTCCAGGGTTTAGATAAAAGCTTTCCAAGAATTTGGAAAAAGCGACGGTTATCTGGGTTTTATGTAAAGCAACTCTGTATCAGAGGAGTGCCCCGGAGTTTGCAAGTAGTTATTAATACCAACTTGCCTTCATGGCGTCCAGCTTCCAGTTGACACTACTGGTCAGTCCTTTGGGCAGTTTCTTGTCTTGGATAGAGGTCAGACCTACCCGTAGGTTGTCGTTACACTCGTACAGTTTGGATTTGAGCAGTTTGCCTTGGTCTCGCCTAGAAAAATACACAGCAGTTTGAAATATTTTTCTAGCCATTTGAACAGTTCAAAACACACGGCGGACTACGGAATCCAATGTCGGGTATAAAGTTCCTGGGACCAGGTAGCTGAAAACCCAATTAATTTGGATACCTTATCGCGGACGTAATTTCACAACGACCCTTACTTCAATAGTGCCCTATACATATATACCTGGCAAGGATTTCCGCAGCCAGAACCTTCTCCATTTCGCTGGTGGTTTTCTTGACATGTTCGTCGATTTCATTCACGGTCTAAACGAAATGAAATCTTAAGGACCTTAAGGTGTAATTCGAAAAAAAATCGAATCCTCACCATCTCCATCTTAGTAATCCTTTGCAAGACATCATCTGTGTTTTTGTTAACGTTGTTCTCAATCTCGTTAACGTTGCTATAAATAGAAACCTTGACTTGTACTTACATTTCTTGAAAATAAACACACTGATGTCGTATGAGCCTTTTGCTTGACATTCTCATAATTGCAACATCCTTTTACCACATAAGGACGCGGGCAATATGGAAATGCCGTGCTAAATGCTCATACGGCACCAGGGGGTGCTGACAATAACGTTTAATAGAACTTCTAATAAACCTTATGCAGATACGTAAACATCTTTTGGTACATGTGACGAAATCTGCATAAGGTCCATTGACTTTCAAGTAGTATTTCCATACCGCTTATTCATTTGTTGTTGAAGCTGATCTCTGGACCTTTCTTCGGCTTTCAGCTTGCTTTGAAGTTCCTGAACATCTGTTTGCAGGCCAGTGATGCTGTAAGAAAGTGACACTTACTACATCATCTTCATCAGAATCTGAATTTATACTTTTCTGTTCTGTTTCTGCAGTAGTGTTACAGTTTAAAGAAATTGTACACTGTATACTGACTGTACTGTATGTACATGTGCGCTAAAGCTACCCACGTTTATGCATTGAAAGGCCCTACAGCTGAACATGGGAAAGTCCCTTTACAACTTGATACAGTAACAGGGAAGCTCCATTTTGAGCTGGTGGATCTGATTGGTAAACGTGGTCAAACTCCATATTAATAAGAAATGTGTAACTGGAATACATGTTTCCATTATTTTGTCCAGCCTTACATACAAATTTCAATAGCATAACATTGGTTATTGCAGCCAGTGTATTACGAATAATGATAGCACATCTTGCTCAGTTGGTCCTTATATTCAATGTATTCGGACTTTTCCGGAATTTAAAAAAAAAAACAGTTAACCAGTACCTGGTATCAGAATTTGATTTGGCAACGCTACTGCTGAGGATCGTCTGTTGACCCACCTGGAGTGATAAAAAAAATGAAATCAGTAGAGGCGAGGTCCAGCAGAAAAAAAAATTACCATAAAATTACAGTTTTAAAACTACAGTATTCAGAAAAACTAGTTTCTTACTTCACATTTACTGCACTTCTGTACATTACCTGAAGTATTTCTGCTGTATAATGAAACAGTTTTTCTGCCATTTGGAACTACACTTTTACTGCATTTTTACTACCCTTTCACCCGTCCCGTTTAGTTGTGAATACTGAATTTTTAAATTGGGCTCCGACCTTGTTCTTCAGGTCCTGCATTTCATTCCTAATGTTGTGAGCATTTTTTTCCAACTCTCCCATCGCCCTTTGGATGTCGGCCATTTGCCGGCCCCCAGCGTCCTTCCTTGCTGCAAGGCCCTGTTGCGAGTTGCCGATGGCCTTTTCCACGTTCTTTGTGTGGGTTAGCAGCTGGGCTAGGGCCGACTTGGTCTCGGTCGTGGCCTGCTCGGCTCTCCGTGCCCGTTCCTCGGCTTGGGTCAACCGATCCAGCGCCGAACGCAGCGCCGCATCAAGCTGCTCTCTTGACCGCTTCTCCTCTTCCAGCCGTTGCTGTTGACGCTTGGTTGACGTCTTTAGGTACAAAATATTTTGCAAAAGTCAACTTTTTGATCAAATTCTTGTCGCTTTCCCATTTCACGTACGTTCCCAACACTTTCAAACAGAAAAACCGTCCCAAAGTATGCAGATGTTGCGGTAGTTTTATAAAACATGTGTCATTTTAATTTTAAGATGTCCCATTTTGGTTTTTTTTAAATCGCTAGTATACTTGACAGTGTTGGATTATCCATCATTTTTTATTAAGGTATGAAATATGGGGCCCCAAATAAATGTTGCTTTTGGGCCCACAAATTGTAGTTATATCACAGAAGACGTGAATCAACCAAATCCCACAATACGCAGCTATGCCATATTTGGTCAAAAATGTGAAGTATTATCTAATTTAATATCATAATACCTGAATCCTCATCAGTTCGTCCAGCAGGGCCCTGTTAGATTGTTCAGTTTGATCCAAACGAGTTTCAAATTTTTCAATTCGTCGCACCGATACCGTACTTCCAACCGAACTGGCCGGCGGGAAGGGGTACTGATACGTCACGGGGTTGTTGTGGATACCTTGGATCATTTCAGTATTGATTCCGAAAATCTTTCAGCGATATAGTGCATTTTTGTTTTTTTCAAGCACTTGGTTTTTTTTTCAGTGATGCTTAATTGGCAAACTGCAAATTAAAAAACGTTTTAAATCTGTCACATTATGATAGGAAATAATTTCGATAAAATTAGGTTAGCTATAAATGATGTTTAGAAGTCCCTGCCAAGATCTTAAAGATCGCAATATAGCATAAAATGCTAAGCATAAGCCTGTTTCCAACTTTGGTAGCAACCTACATATACAAAATTCAAAATTTTCTACATGTCCTACGAGTACATGTCCTTATTTGTAAGTATTGGAAAACTGGAGGAGGTCTCGTGTTGAATCTGTTCCATTCCGATAAAAAAATGTTGTGGTCAAAATAGTTTAGTTTTGAATAATATTTAGGTGTTGCTACCAGGATCTGCATGAAACATCGCAATATATCATGCAACGCTAACCAAAAGTTTACGTTTCAAACTTTGGCAGCAACCTCTAAATTTCTTCGAAAATGTACCAAATTCTGGAAATATTATTAGTTTATTATGATTATTATTAATAATAATATACCGGAAAAAACCCGAAAGATACATCGATACCATATGTGTGCAATTTAGACTGATTCCATCGAACAGATGGTTCATTCCAACAGATGTAGGTCGTCATATATTAATGACAGTTATGTCTGATTGAACTGACAGTGGTGCAATCTTAATATAACAGAAACCAGACAACGTTTTCACGGTATTCATAATGAATTTTACTGAACAGTACCTGCTTGGTTCCAATTCAGATTTGCAGAACAGTTCTCTTTTTTGTTTTCTTCATTTTTAAAAGCTGAAATCCGTTATTTTTATCCAAATCGCCATTAAAGGAATATTCTCTGAAATCACAGGCGTTGCTTAGGAAAATAAACTTGCAAGTGTATTTTTTATTTTCAATTTGAACAGACGTTTAATCGATTGGGCCGTTGCAAGTAACAAAGACCTCTATGACAACAACATGCGTCAAAAACCTGACGTTACATTTTATGAGGTTTATGAAACTAGATCCATAATATTCACATTAAATCCTACATCAGTTCGTTTTATACTACTATTATTATTACAATTTTCAAAAATACAGTAAAACGTGGTGTGGATACTTTGGGCCAGTTTTTGGTAGTTTTTTTTTTTTTTGAATTCTGAAAAACTGTTAAATAATTATGATCCGAAACAGACTCTCATGAGTACAATACAGTTTGCCCAAGTTTGATTACTCATTTCATGACTACTGATTGCATGTAGAGTATGATATTCCACTGTAATTGTACTCCTACTCTGACTCATGAGTGCAATTTGCAATTTATTTGCAAAAGTCTGCTAAACAGTTTTATGTATTTGCAGTAATGCAATTTATCGATCTTAATTATAATGGGACATCGCGAGCTTTGAGGCTTCACCTTTGACCTATACAGACATTTTGCATGGTCAGTTCATGCCAGTGTCCTTCAACTTTAATTAACTTCAACATTTGTTTATCAACAGGCAGACCACGTGGCACCATGCTGACGCCACGAATCGTGACGAGTGTTTATCAGGAATTTTAGAAGATTGTGACTATCGCAATTAGTCACTTATCAGCTTCCTCCAAACCGGGGTCAAGTCATAATTTCAGTCATTTTGTTTTCGGTGTCGGGCACAGCATTGCAGCAATGGCCGCCTCCAAGACACTCGTTTGCGCAGTTCTCCTGCTAACATGCCTCGTCTTGATCATCTCAGCCCTTCCAGGTTTGTTTATTATCTCAAATTTGCGATTATTGCAGTTTATTTTTGCCTTTTCGACCGTTTGATTTTGTGAGCCCACGATTGTCCCTTTTTTATAGTTAGTTGTTACTGTACGTACTTGCATAGACGCGCGTACTGTTTTTCAGCTTGTGCCATTTGCATGACCTTTGACCCAACTTGAATCTGATATTTTGTTTTTCTGAAATGAACGGAAGTATAAATTGCTAGAACATCCTGGAAGTGGAAGCTCGTTTTGACGTACACATTTTGAACAAGGGTTGTGATTTGTGAACAGTGATTGCAGGGCCGGCCAAATGGGCCCTCACGAATTATAGTTCAAATCTACCTGCTAATTGATTCTTTGCTAGTTTCAAAAACATTAACAAAGCAATGGGCATAGCACATTAATACTAACGTATCATCTGATTACATGTTACACATATTACATGTGAATATTTTTAATTGCTTTGGGGAGCCTTAGTTGTGCGGGGCCCAAAGTTAAGCAGCCACTACTACAGAAGGGACCCGACATGACTCTACCAGGGAAAGTAGGCCCAATCAAGAAAGGGTTTAGGATCTTGGGGTGGACTACTACTTTGGCGAAATGGAAAATATAGGTCCCATCATGCAGGAAAAAAACCGCTTTTACTGCAATAACTGCATTTTTACCCAAGAAAAATTGAAATTTTAATTTAAAAATTGATTTTTACTTAAGAAATTCCTATGAAAACTTAACTGGATTGAACAAAGAAGTTGTCATATGTTTGTTTCTGCCAGTTGTTTTCCCCCGAGCATAGCCAGCCATTCATTAATCCCCACTATAATCCCCTATATTTATGGCCCTGGTCCCATTGCAACGAGTTGTGATCCATAAGTATAAGCAACATGTGGTCGCAGTACGTGGTCCAAACAAAAATTTCCATAGTAATTGTAGCTTATAATATTAGGATCAAGGTGACACGATATATTTAGGAGTCGTACTAAAAATGAAGAAATCGTCATTAAAGGAATGATAAAGAAGTAATAATAGATTTTCTATGTAAAGATACGAGATTAAATTTGAAGTGGTTTTTGCAATCGTATCAAGGGCAGCAGACACGCGCTACTAAAGCATCGAAAACCAGATTTTTATTCGAGCCGATATTAGAAAGGTTGTGAAACATCGCAATACAATGTGTAATAAAATTATTTCTTTGTTTTAATTTATTTGTAGTTTATGCATGTTTATGCTAATATTTCAGACGCATTTTTGCTCTGTTTTTTTAATTAAGTCAAGTAAGATCCCAACATTCCACATGTTGTAAATTACCAAAAATGCAAATCCAAAACCATAATCCCAATTGCTAAGTGGGCAAAGTCCCACATGCACATACACATTATACATGTTGTTCATATATTTTTTACTTTGCCCAGTCCTAAAGCTGAATATCGGTATTTGTTTTCCATGACATTAGGCGGGAAGAAATGGGGAAAAGTTCCTAGAAAATTAAAGGATCCTAAAGAAAATTGGGGCTATGTGAACCTCAGGGAAGATGCATACATGTTCTGGTGGCTCTACTATTATGCCGGCAATGACACGAGTTATTTGGATCAGCCGCTCGTCATGTGGCTTCAAGTAAGTTTAATGATTGTCTTTTTTTACAACCCATGGATCATATTCCTCCAAAATCCACGAAACTGGGCTAATTTTTTTATATTTCAATCAAATATAGGGTGGCCCTGGTTCTTCGTCGACTGGCTATGGTAATTTCGTCGAAATCGGTCCTCAAGACGTCAACCTCACAACCAGAGAAGCATCTTGGGTGAGTCCGTTGGCACGTGAAACTCGAGCAGTTTTTGACGGATCAATTTCTATTAATTTCTTATTGTCTTTAAGGTGAATCATGCTAATGTCTTGTTTGTGGATAACCCGGTGGGAACGGGATACAGTTATGTTACCAACTTGACAGCGCTAACGACGAACAATACTCAGATTGCTGACGACATGTTGATATTCTTGGCCAACTTTTTCGAGAAGTTGCCCGAGTTCCAAGTGAGTATCTGAACAGCAGGAATTTTAGTATTTCGCTTAGGACGTATTTTAGAAATATCTATATGGTAACATGGGCATTTAAAAAAAATTGAATTTCAAAAATTGACTATAAGGCTTAGGCCATTTTTTGGTGTGATTTTTTTTTTTATTGATTTTGATCCCGTATGCATTTAGTCAATTGAAATGTTATTTAAAAATCAAAAAAAGCCTTTCAGTCAATTTTCGAAATAATTTTTTTTAAAGCAGTAATTATCAGGAATGTTTAGAAATGTTCCAGAAACGGCATTTAACGAGCAATCAGAACTCCACTTTTCACTTCCGAATTCTCGTATTCTTCTTCTTTTTGTTTTCAATCAGAAAATTCCTTTCTATATCTTCTGCGAGTCGTACGGCGGCAAGATGACTGCTGAAATTGGGTACAGGCTGCAACAGGTGGGTTTGCCTAAATCAAGTTTGATGGATGACACATGTGTTACATGGCTCTAACCATCCTGATGTATACTTCCAGGCTGTTCAAGCTGCAGAAATCCCATGCACGTTCAAGGGAGTCGCCTTGGGAGATTCCTGGATTTCTGGCATCGATTCGGTGCTGACGTGGGGACCCTATTTGTATGCCACGGTGAGTTTTGATTCTGAGAGGGGGTTTGTTCGAAACATTAAGAGTCACAAAAACGTTTTGCTGAAAGGGAAAGATGTCATCGCTTAATTTCTGATTTTAGTCGATGGTCGATTCTGTCGGGTTGGAGAAAATCAACGAAGCTGCACAGCAGACTAAGACTGCCGTCGATGAAGGCAAGTGGCTGGAAGCCACGAATTATTGGAGCAATACGGAAAATGTCGTTGATCTGGTAATTTAGTTTGGTTTCATACTCAGGGCCTCTTTATTCTGGTTTTTAAGTTATTACGACCAGGGTGACTGACCAGTTGTTCGCAACCAGTTTTAGTAAGATTTAGAGGGTAGATGCAGTTAATTGATGCTTGCTTTTGTTTAGGTGACTCATGGAGTCAACTTCTATAACATTGAATTGAGGCCTGACCAGACAATGAGCCATCGCATGGCCGATGAGAACACCGACAAAGCACTCGGTAAGTTTCGGACGACTGACCGTCTACTTTTCCGTGCTTATCTAATCCTTCGCTGTAATTCCCACACTTGCAGCACAATTGTACAATCGTCATGTTGGCCCCTTCTACGCCGATCAGCTCTCAGATTTAATGAACGGACCGATCCGTGACAAGCTACAGATCATTCCGGAGAACGTCACTTGGGGAGGGCAGTCTAATGCAGTCTTCAATGCTCTTTCCGTGGATTTCATGAAGCCGGCCACAGAATTTGGTGAGTTGAACCGTTTGCATGCGATTATACGCAGTAGAACCCGCTTAAGAAGTTTTCCCTTAATCATTATTCCACTAGTCACGTTTCAGTCAGTTAATTTTTGTTAATTAGTGGAAGCGCTGCTGAACGAAACCACACTGCAAGTTGCTGTGTATAATGCCCAGTTGGATCTGATCGTAGACACGTTAGGTATGTTCCTGCTTTAAAAATTCTGCCAACCTTTCGAAAGTTCCTCCAACTTGACAAGCGCATTATGTTCAGGAACCCTCGATTGGGTCGGCCGAATGAAGTGGCCAGGAATGGGAGGTTATGTGAACGCCACCCGCCGTGCCATTCCCATTCAAGGTGATCCAGTGGTCGGATACATCAAGACCTACAAGAACCTGGCTTTCTATTGGATGCTGAATGCTGGTCACATGGCAAGTATCTCAATTCTTGAAATCCTTAAAAGCTGGAAACCAGTAAATTGACTGGTTTATAAACTATGTTTAAGGGTTTTACATTATACAGTGAAACCTCGCTTAACGAGCAATATGAATTGTAAAAAAATGACTCTCTTAACGAGTGACGTGGATAGGGGAATCCCCGAATTGTGCGATGGAAGTTTTCGTGTCATTGGTACATCAGTCTGTGTTTCGCTTAACGAGTGTTTCACATTACGAGTAAGGCTCCGGAACGAATTATGCTCGTTATGCGAGGTTCGACTGTATGTTCACATTGTAAGAAAGAGCTAGGAGAAGCTTTCTAAACTTCATTCTTCGTTTTGCAGGTGCCTACCGACAACCCTTGGGCTTCCGTCAAGATGCTGGAAATGATCACAAAGACCAACAACGTACCGTAGAGGCCCTGTTTTCTTCCACGAGCCAAAAGATACTCCGATGGCAGGTAAATTCTATTATAAAGTGCTTTGATTCCGAGCTGTGATAAATGAGCAACGAACTTAATTCTGGTCACAATGTGATAGCTTTATTTAGCGAAATTGTATTTATATAATCAAATAATCGATGTGAAAGATGACAAATATATCGCAAAGTCTTTTTAAGTCGTACATGGAGTCTCGTGAATTTCAATCTTTGGTCATCGGGTTTGGGTGATCGAACGACGCGAGACGGGTGTAACGAAAAAGTATGGAAGTTGACAATATTGTGTGAGAGAAACTAGTGAGACCAGCTGCAGCATTGTCACGTCTGGTGCAGGTTAGGAGTATTTTGTTGAAAAGTATGACGAAGGGTGGATTTCGGTGCCTTAATTGCAACGTTACACCACTGTGCTCGGAAGAACGCGAGTATAAAACACTTAATTCTTTTTCGTTAATACCATTTATTAATACTTAAATTTGCTGAAACTTTAAGCTCATGCATTCCAACGAGCACAAGCAAAGATTTGTTTTCGAAAATAGTTGGTTTGTATCTTTGTCGAATGGGTTTCTGTCGACACTGGCTCGAAGGCTTCAGAGTCCACCCCTCGCCTCTCTCACAGATATTTTTGACAAAGTGAGCCTTGCGTCCAGCACTCCTCGGGTATTTCCGGGTTTCCGATGCGACTGACCATTGGAAGCGTGCTACTAACTGACAGCAGTGGCCGCTGTGGTTCACGACCATTCTACCGCTTTCAGGAGCCGGCAGAACAGTCCCCCCGGCCGAGGCGCGGCTCTGGCCCGCGATCCTGATCTTGCTGATCTACAAAGGAAACTCAACAGGCGGCACAACACCAAACTACCAGACGATATTGAGAGTGAGAAAGGGGGAAAGTGTAATCAAAGTTCGCCAAACTTCCGCAGGCGGAAGTTGGGGACCCTTTGGCTAAAAGGGCCCAACAGCACGCAGGGAACGTGCTGTGAAGCTTCGGGCCAACTAGACTAGGCAGTTTCAGTCACAACAAAACCTTCGCCTAACTTCCAGGCAAGTGGAAGTTGGGGACCAATGGTCCAACAGCACTGCAAGCGTGCTGCGAGGGGTGGAATGTCGCTAAAAATGTGCCGTGCTGCGTTTTGCATTCCCGATAAACTGGGTTAAATATGATCAAATTTATATATGTCCAACTAAGACAGTCTTCAAATGATAAACTTAAAAAAGTTCTTAGAATATTATTTTAGTTAATTATGCCCAGATTAGCGTTCACTAATTTTTTGTATGTGATGATTCATTTACCAATTTTTAATCTCAGAAACAATCTTAAAGCTGACGTTTGTACCCTTTACAAAAGTCAAAAATTCAAAAAGTTTTGTGATTTGAACTTTCGCCGGCACATTTTTAGCGGTGAAACAAAAAATGGAAGGTTTGCGTTAGAAATCACCCACTTGGTTTTTTTATGTCCCTGACCTCGCGGCAGTGTCTTATTGCGCTCCAGGTAGCCCATTTGCTCTACGAGCCGCACTAAAAATGAATAACAGGAGCACATAACGGACAGTGCACTTTTACGAATTACACGGTTATTAGAGAGCTTCGAGCCAAGGGAAAAATTTACAAATGCGTGTACAAACCTTGGTTGCGAACAAGGCGTTCAAACGTTTGATCAACTGTTTATTCAGCTCTGCCCATACATACCTTGGTTTGGGATCGGTCTATTCTAACTGCTTAAGTTCATTGAAAGGAAGGCATGTTTTTGATTGGAACGCCATCGATACAGCTATCGACTTACACGTTTCAGTCAAATCCCAACCCCATCATTGAAAGTTTAAATAAGCTCAAGTAATTTTGCATGTCCAGTTGAGAAACTTTGATCGCTTTTTATAAAAATGACTATACTGAAAGATAATTTTCCTTCCTATTGAATGATTTGCCTTGTAAATCAGAAAGCGTACTTCTATTTTTAGAAAATCAAGAGGGATGCTTGACACCCTTTGATTGTTCTTGGCAAAATTATATTTCTTTAATCTCGTAAAATAGAAACCAACAGTCGAATCGTTCCATACACTGAAAAATTAGTTTTACAGTTGTGATCAAGAATTCTTGGCATTGCAGATTTTAGGACACCAGAAAATTATTATCTAGTAGACCAAAGTTTCTCTTGTCAAAATCGATAAGACTCGTCTACCATTTGTGATAACCACCTGTGATTTTTGCTGTTAGGGCTTTTTTTTTGTTTGTCCAATACGAAACTAACGATGTTACGAAAAAAAATGGGGTTTTCCCTCGAGTGCTGATTGAGTTGTGCGGGGAAAGTGATTTTTCAATGTACCTACCGATCTGTTAGTGGGCCAAGGTAAAAAGGGGCTTCGCAAACTGGAAGTGAAAGGACATTTCAGGAGGCACAAAATAGTTGCTGCGCCCGTTGCGAGGTTTCGCTTTATATAAAAACACTTCTTGTAAATTTCAAACTTAGCTCCTGTGATAAACGTGGCGATTTGAACACCATAATTTGTCAAAATCTGGTAGCAACAGATTTAAAAAAAATACTACTCGTGGCAGTGCACCATTTTGTGCCACCTGAAGCATGCCCGTGGAAAACAAAGCAGCTTAAATGCAGGAGGGTGAGAACGATGACGGTTTAAAAAGAGAGAAATAAAGAGTCTAAGCCAAGCGGGGCGCACTTACCTGTACCGAGAAGTACAAGTTATGAGAAAAGAAAACTTAAACGAGCGGGGCTAGGGGGCCTGTCTTATGGCTACGGGACCCTGCCCTTATCGAAAGTAAACGCCCATCGAGTTGGGAACCTACCCTGGTGTATGCGGCCGCCGCCGGAGTCTTTGGATTCTACGATAATGTTAGTTACAGACTTTGTGATTGTTGTCAACGTGATGCATGTGGAAGTGTGAGCAGGATCGATACCTTCTGCCATACGACCGAACGTCAACAGTTGTTTGTTTTTTCTCTTCCGTTTTGGTTTTTTTGCGTAAAAGAACACTTATCTGTCTGTCGAGCTCTAGGATTCAACGGAAGCGAGGCTGGATGAGGGGCGGCAGCATCATTGGTCTGGCCCCTGCCTGGAAGGCCATCTGCTGTGCGCCGTAGCCCAGCGGCGCCGCCTGTTGCATCCCTGCGTAAAGGCGAAAGGAAGTGCCGTTAGTGCCATTCGAGAACCTGGACGCGGGGCGCAGCGGCAACACGCGTACAAACCCAGCTCTCGGTTTGGGTCCGACAAAGTATGGATTAAGCCCTACCTGGGTGGCACTTACCTTGTGCAATCCCCATTGGGGCTCTCATCATGGTCATACCGTTCATTGAACCGGGCGAGGAAGAGGCGAGCGACACCGGACCAGAAGAGATGATTGCGGCACCGGACTGCGACTGGTACTTGGACAAGCGGGCACGCTTTTCCTCCTGCGGGAAGGTAATAAAAAAAGGTTAGTCGAGTCAGGTGGGGCGAGTCTGCTTTCGATTGATCGGCCGTTACGAACCATGGACACGTCCTCCTCGGGGTGGACAATGCGGCTCGAGGCGCCGGTGGTGTTGATCAGCACTGGCTTCTTGACCGTCGAGTCACCGGTGATGGTTGCCGGCTTGCTGATGATGGCGGAGTTTGTGGTGGCTGACGCGTGGAAACATAAAGGTGTTACTAAGATTTGGCATATTGGCCTTTTAAAGAGCTTGGCGGCAAATGTTCACCTGTGGCAGATCCTGCAGTGCTCGGCGCGTTGCTGTAGGCGGGGAATGTGTGCTTGGGTGCGGCAGATGCGACGACCGCGGTGGTGATCATGACTGGTGCGGTCGTGGTTGTCAAGGGTTTAAAGTCTGCGCCTACTGGCCCGGAAGCGGTGGACACTGGGCCCTAGAACGGAGAGCACGAGGTGAATTAGGTATTGAGAATAATTTTACTATATTAGGTTAGCTGATCTTCAGATTACAGCGACATTGGGAGCGGAATGTGAAAACGACAACACGCAGACACGTCAAACGGAACGTGCCCATCAACGGATTGTTTCCTTGTATTTTGCTGTACCAAAGGCTAATTTCGCAAAGCCCACTAGGATTTTTGTGGACTGCGTACTCAACGCTTTGGACAGTTTTTAGCATAAGCCGCAAAGATTATCAATGCTGTCTTACCGAACGTATCTGAGTGGCTGCCGATGGGAAAAGGGGTTTATTGGGCTGCACCACTGTCGGTCCTGCCGAATATCCCGTCGGCCCGTGAGGCATCATATGGCCCATGTGACCCATGACATGCATTCTGAAGAATAAAAAGAAGCATTAAATGCATCCATTCAATCTGCAACGTAATGCAAACTAAAGTGACAAGGCGGTTGGTAGCTTACCCGTGCCCCATGAAAGGCGGTCCCATTCCATCTGAAAATGCGAGAGGAGTAACAGATAATGCGATCGACATAAGGGCCTTCACCAAAAAATGTCAGGACGAAATACTTACTCATCGGACCCATGTGTCCCATCTGCATGTGAGGCATGTGGCTCATGTGGGCCATACCGACTGGGGGCATGCCAGGAGAAACCATTCCCATCTGCATAGGATTGGGTACGTGGTGATGCTGCATCATGTGGGACGAGGGGCCCACCCCGGGCATGACGCCGCCATTCATCATTTGCGATGGTCCATCGGGTTTCGCTTTCTTCATCATTGGTTCGGATTCGCCGTCGGAACCTAGCACGAATAATGGTTGTAGTTAATATCAGTACTTTCCCCGCAGTACAACGTAATATACACGTAATAACAAGGGTAATCCTGTGAAATTTTCAGTAAAGTTTTAAATTAGATAAATTTACCTTTATCAGAACCCATTTTTTGCTTCTCGTGCTCCTTGAGGTCTTCCTCAGGGATTCCTTCCATTCCGTAGATCTCAATCTCGATGTTGTTTCTGTTTGGAACTGCATTGGGAACTTTGTCTATCGTCTCCTTGTGAACCTATAGATATGCAAACATGTTATAGTGCTATATGGGAACACGTAATGGAGCACACGTGTAATAAAATCGTATTTTACCTGCATACAGTGAATTGCTAGACCTGGTCCTGTGTACAACTTTTTGTGGCAAATGTGACACTTGAAATGTTTCGCTTTCTGGTGTTGAATAAGTATTTTTTCGTCATCGAACTCTCGGTTGCAATACCTGCACAAAGATAAGGAACAACAGAGGCGAGCCAGTAGTGTTAAATTAAAAGATTTAGTGGCTTTGTGGTTTTCCCACGCCTATTTTTTCAAAGGATACCAACACCACGGTTTGGTCTGCTTCTTCTTTTTACGACCCATTATACAATTCTTAGGCTTTTCTCAAGAAATTTTAAGGATTTCGAACGAAATTGATGCCACTACGCCTACAAACTGCTTTCGTCCAGATTAAGTGATTGACGTCACTAACTGACCTTGGGCATCACTGCCGGCCGGTAACATGCTACCAGCCACAAACCTCAAATTGTGAAACCGATTTTAAGCCATGTTTTAGTGTTTGTTTAATTCGGATTTATAGGAAATATTCATTTTTTAAATTATTTTTTACAGCTAAAGCTTTGAAATAAAATAATAGCCGTTAGTTGGTCACACTTCTAATGTCTCACCGCCGGATAATTAACCCTCCGCGCATGAGTATAGTTTTGAATTTTTATGTTTATTCACTGGGTTTTAATAGACAGGAATTCAGTATTGATGGATATAAAACACAAATGTGCTTTGAATACGCAAATTTTTTGATATTTATTAATGAAATATTGAGTAATACAGATTTTTTTCATATCGCGGATTGATATGATATGTGCGTTTGGGGAAACAGCCGATGACGCATACATAGCCCGTGCATTATTTCCTATTCCCCATTCCTTTCTCTTAAGTCTTCTCATTCAGTGAAGACGCATCGTGGTCGTTTCAGTTCTATTTATTAATTTATACCTCGCACATCCTAACATCCAACAAAATGGCATTTAGAGGACGCGGAGACAGACGAAAGTAAGTGAATTTCTATTTATTTGATCATTTTTAATGGATTTTCAATCCAATTTTAACCCTCCTGTCAAAATGTGTGGCGAGGTTGGGAATCAAGATGGCGCATGTGAAAAAAAAAAATGGAATGAAAATTTTGCCGAATGGCCGCTCGTTTTACGCAGTTGTTTTAGGTTTATTATTGGATTTATTCGTGTTAGATGGACTTTATTTCTAAGGAATCATATTTTGCGTTACGTTTTATATAACGCTTAACAAATTTTCGCCGGTTTTTTCCAATGTGGTAATGACGCCGATTTCCCGTAGCAAATGCGCACAACACGTTTGCAGTTCTTTGTGTCTGAAAATATAAAATGGCGTTCGTTTGCCTTTGTCGTTTTCCGATTTCGACTTTTAAAAACGAGGCGGAATATTGACTTGCGTGAGTCTGTTTTCTACGAAATTGTGAAAACGTGACCGGCACTTTGAAGATAAGATAAAGGATATTCACCAAGGCTTAAGTAATGGCGAATGAATGAGGCTGATGGCATTCAAATTCCAAGGATGTCGCTCGTTGTTTTATATGCAATGGAAATCGGGAAAAGTAGAAATTCACAAAAAGCTTTGAATTTTGTAGAATTTTAATTCCGAAATTTGGAGGAATTATGAAAAGAACGTTAACCAAATTTGTTTCAGCTTTAAAAAGTCAGTTTATACGTAAGCTAAAAATAGTTGGGATTTACAATTAATAAGGACAGCACATCACGTGTTTAAGCTCAACTAAAAGCGTAGTTACTTTGCGATAAAACGTCGAATAAGCTTTGTCTAAAATTATTTTGTAAAAATTCCGGCTTTTTACGCCTATTTTTCGGACCATGCGGTCTTTAAAGATGTTTCGTGTCGAATTTAATAATTGCACATGGAAACTAAAATATCAGTTTTAAGTTATTAAATTCAAAAACTTTACACGATGACCTTTGCTATAGTGGAGTAGAATTTTTTTTAAAAATGTAACAATTGGTAAATAAAAATTGGTGGGTAGAAACATGTCTCCATAGAGACACGTTTTTTTTTTATGCATCAGCATAGATCCGAATTACACATCTACCGGCAGACGAGCCGCCCAATGTCCGGAAAATTGAATTTTATATTACAAAACGTGTGCAGCATTCTGGAAGCACAAACCACGCTTCAGATACGTGTGCTGTACGTTTTAGGTTCGGTTTCAGTATATCGCAATATCACTGGTCACACGATTGAAAATAATGCTTCCTGTTTATTTTACTCTGTTATAATATGAGAAGATAGCTTGCTTCATTGATAATTCTTTTTAAAATTAACTGCTTATCTTTGAAGTGCCCATAACATTACTACAAGAATGATATAAAAGTGAATATTGCGAGAATGATCAAAATGTAACAAAGAAACACGAAGTGAACACGTGGTCGATTGATTTGATGGTTTACAGCTGTACTTCAATTTAGAACCCGCGTTTTCTGAATTGTACAAACAGATGAAATTGCCTCTAAACTATCAGTGAAGGCATGAAATGTAAATACACCTGCACATACAATAAAAACTACACAGATACACGTCTGTGGCATGTTTAGCGACATCAGGCTGGCTACATTATTCAGAAATTTTTTTTTTAAATATCTACAATATAATTGCTGTAAATACACGTATGATAGTAACTACCATAATAGGATATAAATTAAATATGTTACTAATTGTATTTTATTAATATTCTTTTTTGTGTGTGATAAACTCCGAATTAGATTAACCGGCTTTTTGCTTTAAACTTGTACCGAAGTAGCACACGGGAACCTGTCGTCGTTGTTGCTCAATTATATGTAGATATTAGGCTTGGACTGGAAAACATTAGTCTTCTTAGCTTTTTCCCCTGGTGAATTTGCTTTCATGGAATGGAGTTTTCGATAAGTAGTGCTTTAAATAATTGAATCCAAGGGAAAACTTGGAGGCAAGGCAGAAAGACGAATCCAAATTTAAAGAAGCGTTTCCCCTCATCTGAAAAGATGATTTTGATAAAGGAAAGGCTGTGTTCAGAGAGGGGACGACGACACGCACGGTTAGTTGGTGCTTTCAAAACTCAGATTAGCTGAAGCCTTGCATGCGCATCCCTACGATCGCCCGTCGGTGTTTTGCGCAAAACCTGGTTGCCAAGGTTATATTGATCATTGGGAATCAAGGCATAAGTCTGTTATTGGAGGCCAGGTATTTTTCCTCCTACGTGGAATGAAGGAAACTGGTGAAGTGTTTCAAACCAATCCAAACTTTAAATTTCATAGCACACAAGTTCTGCTAGCGTCATATTGTAACGAAAGCTTGACTGCGTTTTGCTGACGTGTTTGCAAAAATAGGTATCTGAAAATGTACTGATTGCATATTTTAGAAATGGGCAGTTTTTAAAGCTGCGCAACCCACTTCATTGTTGTGGTGTTTATGCAAATTACTGGGCTTTGAAAGCTTAACGATATTTAATGTTATAAAAGACATTACTTCTGCTGAATTTATTGTGTCTGCGTTCTTGTCTGCTTTTCTAAAAAAAACCTTACTCATGCTAACTGATAAATATCAGTTGCATCATGTTTGATCGTGGTTTGCCAACGAGTTTGCAAGTCATCTTTTATTTTTTTGTTAGTACCTTTGATGTCACATGTGGTTAGCGCTGTTCTGAGAACTCTTCATGGTGCATAATAATTGCCAGTTGCACTTTAAATGTTTTTGGCAGTACTGACTCGCTATAACCTAGTAAAATATGGGAAATCTGCATCAATATTGTGACAATTTTAATGATAAAGTTCGAACTTAATTCCCCTCTCACATTGTCATCGTTTTTTAAATTGTTGATATGCCGAAAAACGAATCTTGGGCATCTGCTAAACTAGCCGTTTTTTTCTTTTGCAGTGACGGAGGTGGTGGAGATCGTTTTAGAAATGGTGGTAACCATGGCGGCGGCGGCGGTGGCGGCTATGGCAATTCCAATGGTTACGGTGGTGGTGGTCAAATGGGCGGTGGACGTCCCAGCCTGAAAGGCAAACAGCCTGGCGAAAGACTCCGTAAACCCAAGTGGGACCTTACTCGTCTGCAACCCTTCGATAAGGACTTTTACAGGGAACATCCCGAAGTCACAAGACGTAGCCCTGTAAGTCTGAATCCTATAATCTCGTTAATTTGTTTAACAATCTTTTGGGTCGCTCATTAAATTCATGCTTTTGTGCAATCTACATTTAGCTTGAAGTAGAGAACTACCGAAGGATAAAGGAAGTCACTGTTCGAGGTACTAGCATTCCAAACCCCATCGTGAAGTTTGAAGAGGCTTCTTTTCCAGGTACCGTACTAGGTTTATTTAGCACTTATGTTGGGGCATTTCGACCATGTCATCTCTTTAGCTCGCAGTGGTGGAAAAATCTAATCTGGACCGTATTATTTTTTTAGATTACGTGATGTCCACTGTTCACGAGCAAAAATTCACTGAACCAACCTCGATCCAGGCCCAAGGATGGCCGATTGCTCTAGGAGGTCGAGACATGGTTGGCATTGCGCAAACCGGATCTGGAAAAACACTTGCAGTAAGTACAAATGTTTTGAATTTGGGCGTGAAGGGTTTATAGGAAATTTAAAGAAATTTATTAAGCTATGCTCAGTTGCAAACTTTGTGAGGGAAAATTGTTTTAACAAGGGAAAATGTCAAATGGTGTTTGGTATAAGTAATCTATGTTGTTATTTGTCTAATTAAAGTTTTTATTTTAACAGTACATTCTTCCTGCTATTGTTCACATCAACAATCAGCCATATTTAGAACCAGGAGATGGTCCAATTGTGAGTACATTGTTGCTTCCTGTTGCTAGTACATTTTGTATTCAATCGTGTATCTTCCTCTCTAAAACGACGCTGCTTTTACCTTTTTCCAGTGCTTGGTTCTAGCCCCAACTCGAGAGTTGGCACAACAGATCCAGCAGGTCGCCATCCTGTTCGGGCGATCGGCCCGCGTCCGTAACACATGCGTGTTCGGCGGCGCTCCCAAGGGACCACAAATCCGGGATCTGGAAAGGGGGGTTGAAATCTGCATTGCCACTCCCGGTCGCCTGATTGACTTCTTGGAGGCTGGCAAGACGAACCTTCGTCGTTGCACATATCTGGTGTTGGACGAGGCCGACAGAATGCTTGACATGGGTTTCGAACCCCAGATCCGAAAGATCGTCGAACAAATCAGAGTGAGTTCCCCTTGCACTCTGCTTATGCACCCTATTGGTTCTTCTACTGCGTTTTTTTTTTTAAACAATCCTTGTTTTATTTCAGCCCGACAGACAAACTCTCATGTGGAGTGCCACATGGCCCAAGGAAGTGCGTATGCTAGCAGAGGAGTTTCTAAAGGAATATCTTCAAGTAAATATTGGCTCCCTTTCTCTGTCTGCCAATCACAACATTCTACAAATCGTCGACGTTTGTATGGAAACTGAGAAGGATCTAAAGTAAGTGTTAAAATTTTAACGCTTTTTGTGGTCTTGCGAGTGAATTGTGAACTTAAATGTGGCTTTTCTTCTAGGTTGGTTAAATTATTAGAAGAAATAATGATAGAAAAGGAAAACAAAGTAAGCTAAACTCTTCCTTTACCGTTGTTCTGACAATTTATCGGCAGTTGCAATTCTCATGCTGTATTTTTTTTACAGACTATTATATTTGTGGAGACCAAACGCAGGGTGGATGACCTAACACGTAGGATGAGACGAGATGGGTAAGCACCGATATACTTTTGAGTTGAGTTCTAAGCGGCGTTTGGTTATGTGGGCATATTTTCAACTGTGATTTTGTGTTCTTTCTTAGATGGCCTGCCATGTGTATCCACGGCGACAAGTCCCAACCAGAGAGAGATTGGGTTTTAAACGGTGAGTTTTTGTGCGCTTTTTCACCACGATACTTGCTTTGGAGGTGTTTGTTATGGGCGTCTCTCTGCGGCCAGGCTCTAAAAGTATTCTCATGTTTCAGAATTCCGTTCCGGGAAATCTCCCATCTTGGTGGCAACTGATGTGGCTGCTCGCGGTCTAGGTTTGTATGCGGCACGACGCGAAACTGGTCGTGCTTTCTCTATTTTCCAGTCGTTCATTTTTAACTTTGCGAGCGTCATCCTGTTTTTATTTTTATCGAACCGGTTTCCAGCAAGGATTCCCCGTCTAGAAAAGCAAACTCGGCTCGGCTGCTCAGATTTGGAGCTGGGCCCCGTGTTTTTGCTTGTGGGGAATGCGTGCTGGAAACCGGGCGACGAGGGACGAGTAGCGATTGTTGTTATCGCTCTCGATTTGACCACGGGCGCACACACAAATGTGCTTTTCAACTCTTGATTGGCAGGCTGTTACTGGCATGACTACTTGGATGTGATGACGAGAGGGGACACTTTTCCCATCCCGGGGCTTTCGAAAAAGCACCAGGGTGGTTGCCGAGGCATGTTCGGCGATTTTTTTTTTGGGCGCTGGTCCAAACTTGCCGGAAAACTTGCAGCTCGGCCTTTGGATTTCGAGCGTACTTTTTGCGAGCGCGCGATGGGGGGAAACAGCGTGTTGTTTGATCCCTGGCAGGGTTGCCACCCATCTGCAAAGTCGGACAAATGGCAAATCCAGTTCTAAAATTGGGATTTTTAAAAGTTAACTCTCAAAGAGAAATCCAAAGTCTCACGGTTCGGGTTTAAAACTAGGAAGTCGGCAAAAGGGGCCACCTTTCCGCTTGGTCAGACGGAGGGTCGTCGTTCCCAAGCGCAAGGGTGGAAAATGTTCAAGAACGATGGTTTCGAGGCACGGTGGCAACCCTGACTTGGTGGTTAATGAATAAGTAGCTTGGCTTTGGAATGCGCTTGGTTGCACACCGTCTTAACCGTCAATTTCTTGTTCTTTTTCAGAGGCACAATTTAATGATGCATTGATTGTCGTGCATTAAGCAGTGCCTCTGAGCAAATCATTGGCCGCCTGCTGGGCACGAGGAGCCCGGCAATGGAGGCCCGTTACGCCAAACCAAGGGCCAAGAGCCTGTCGAGCTTCGGGCGGGGGTTCCGGCCGAAACGTGTTGCGCCGCGCTGAATAGTTTCCCACTCTTGGCGTCGGCACATTTAGCGTCATGTCGTCGTGCCTTCCTGCCTGCCTTTCGCTAACGCGCCTAGATCTCGTGTCCGTTGTATGCCGACCCAAGCCTGCCTCCAACCGGAGGCACGGCACAAATCAATTTTCGTAGGGGGATCCTGCCAGCCGCCATCTTGAAGGCGGGCAATACCAGTGGTTGATCATCTCGGCTGTGGATTGCAACTTGTCCGCTCTGTCTGTACGTTTATGGGGCAGTTGGGCGTTTAGTCTGGCCTGGGTTGCATTCCTGTTGGTATTGGGGCGGGAGCTTTCTAAGGGCCTCTCCTCAGTTGGGAAGTTTTGGTCAAGTGGCTTAACTCGTAGTCTGGGTTTAACGATGTCAGTTAGAATTGGTAGTATCCGTGGGGAAATATTGGGTCAGTTGTGTATTACTGTTAGGGCTTAGACAAGGTTTGCCTGATGCTTACAACAGGATTACTTCTAAGAGTCGCAGGCAAAATTTTAATCTGGCAAATCTTTTTAGATTTTTGTCTGTGATGAATGTAATTGCTGTTGTCAATTTCAAGCTATGGGAACCTCAGTGATTTTAAAAATCCCCAATCGTGTAATTATTGGTTGGAAAGAATTCTTACATCCCCGTGGGTTGTGTGCGTTACCCCGCGAGGCATCTGGCCCATTCCTGCATGGAGACCCTCCTCCCACGACTACACACAGGTTGCATGCGAGGCAGTTTTCCCTCCTGGTGTGTAGCGTTTGCATGCCCGCCGCAGGAGAGGGAGACAAGTTTCACAGGCTCTATCCACAAGCCTTTTCGCGCAACGTCGACGCTCCCTTCGCGTAAGCTCCAACAAATTGTTTGGACGAAATCGCCCGACACCAACGCAGCTCGTAGTCTGACGGTGGCACTCGTCAGGATGCCTGTCCGGGTCCGGTTGGAATGAAGCGTGGAGCGGGCTGCGCCTGGCTAGATTCGAGAGGTATCCTGACAGCTGAAGGGAGCGCACTCCGCCGCCGATTGATCGTCCTTGTGCTAAAGCGTCGCACGGCCTCAAGGCAAGTGGGAGATGATCAATCAATAACAACAAATAAGGGGTGTGATTGGGGTACGGGAAGGTTTTTTTGTTTGTTTTCTTAACCGGGGTCGTTTGGCAATGGGCACCTCTCTCGTGCACCGGCCTAGCGGGTAGGTACCACATTTATTTTATTTTTCTGCATTTCAACCACGGGTAATTGGCTTGTGCTGTGAAAGGCAAAATCGGACATCTTAAAATTTAGATCTCGAACACCTTTTTATTTATTTTACCATCTCGAGTTCTCTCCCCACCATCATCCGTCTAAACATCATCAGTATCGTTTTTTTATTTTTTGTTTTTCGTTTTTTTTTCATCACTTGTCACCTGCATCTTTTGCTGCGTTAATTGGTCGTTGAAATTGTTTCCAGCAAATTGTCCCCTCGCTAGGGCCATAGCTGCCAAAGTTTTTGGTTATTGGTACCTGTTGTAGGGGGTGTCCCACCTGATTGATAAGTTTTCTTGGCAGGGTTTTTATCCAGTCTTATTTAAAACTCTGGCATTTTAGTGATAATTTGTGTGGATTTTGAAAGCATACTAATGTCGAACGGGGAAACTTTTTCCCATTCCCTATCCTGTTTTTCATTAACCAGCCTAGTGATTTTTTTCCCCCCTTCAAAATCTGGTTTTGCTTGCCTTGCTTTTGGGCTGCTTTGTTTTGATTATATATAAGAGGTGCCCTTTCCATGCTCGTTTTGTCTAATTCTCATCTTCTTTGTTACCCCCTCTGTGCTATCGCTAGACGTGGAAGACGTAAAGTTTGTCATCAACTTTGACTACCCCACCTGCTCGGAGGACTACGTGCACCGTATCGGGCGAACGGCCCGGTCGAACAAGTCCGGCACCGCTTACACCTTCTTCACCACCAACAACATGAAGCAGGCGGGCGACCTGGTGTCCGTGCTGAAGGAAGCCAACCAAGTGGTGAACCCCAAGCTGTTCGAGATGATGGAGATGCCCAAGGGAGGCTACGGAGGCAAGGGTAGGTCTGGGTTCTTTAGGAAGAACACCATGTGGATGAGATAGATTGGCACTTGCGTTTTGCCGCTCACGACGCCTGGCATATCTGTGCGAACTCGTTTATCAGTTCCATCTCCGTATTCCCGTGCTTGACCGCATATCCGAAATGTTGAACCGTTCTTTTTTCACTCTTCCAATTCTACTTTTTTTGTAACGTTTCTCCCCGATCGCCACCCGTTGATCTTGTGCAAAATGGAAGTGACAAAGATCTTGGTATTAAGTTAATAAAACGACCATTCCTACTTGTCTGCACCCGAGTCCGCATTCCATGGTGTTGAGGATGCTGGCTGCAGCCGCGCAGGGTTCCCAGCAAGGTCCTGGTCACGGGCACTTTATGGGGTCATGCTACTTATGTACTGCGGTCGGACATTTTTTGTAAATAAATACAAAATACGAGTTTCCAAATTTGGTGGTCATTACATTTTTTTTTTTTTTTTCTTTTTCTTCTTACCATGGTGCCTGTAGATTAATTTTCGTGCATACCATTTTAAAACTGGTAAAATTCTTTCAAGGGGTCACGGGATTTTGGGGGGAGGTTTCTTTTAATAAAGCATGTCTGGGCGAGAGTATTTTCTGTTTCGCTGGCACCCTCTCGGTTTTCAGCAAATGATCTGTTTTTCATAAGCTGGGCTGAAAATGTCCTCCGCGCTAACTTTTGGGGTGGCAGATGAGCAAAAAGTTTATGCCAGTTGGTTTGGAGTTTCTTGGGCACTATGCAAGTTGCCGTGACCTACGAAAGCTGTCCTGGCGCCGCCGCAGTCGGCATTCCTTAAGCAGTGTCGCATTCTAAGAACGCTTGTATGATTGACAGGCCGTAGTCGTTGGAAGGGTAACGACCAAGGCGGTCGCGGTGATAGGGGGAGCTACGGCGGAGGAAAAGATCGCCGAGAGAACTCGTCGTACGGCGGCTCACGCGGTGGCGGCCGAGATCGCAACCAGGGCGGCGGCAACAAATACGGCAGCGCACCCTCTGGCGCCAAGGGCTACGGGCAGCAGGGCGCATCCAACGGGTATGGGCCCATGCACGGCGGAGACGGTGGGAACATGATGATGCCGCCGCCCCCCATGTACAACCAATATCAAATGCCGCCGATGAATAACTACGGATACCAGCAATGACAATCCGAGCCTGTTAACAGTTAATTTTAATACCCAACCCCCCGACATCCGAGAAGGTAGAGCCGCTCCCCAAGCCGGGGGGCGCTGCCCCGCCACTCCTTCGTATACTTTTTCGGTGTATTTTTTAAGTGTTCTGAGGAATTGCATGGGGAGAGGACGGTCACGCTGAAATTGCCCCATCTGCAGTTTTTACTTTTTTGAGGGACTTTGGCAGCCGTGGTGCTGCGGTGCGTTGTTCCGGACCTTAGGTCGGGACGGTAAGTTAGTGGTTTGCGTTGTCGAGAAATGGTGTTACAGGGTTCCCGCTGGGTCGGTCTGGTCGTTTTGCTTCCGAAGATTTTTACTTTTTTGGGAAATTGTTTTTTTTCTTTTTGAGAGGCGTTGCGGGAAATTTGTAAATGCAACTAATTTATTTTTACATCCTTAAAATAGTTAATTTGAAATGTTTAAAAGTTCACAAAGCATAAGCTGCAAGCGAAACGTAAACACGAGGACGGGGAAAAGCATATTTTTCAAGTTTTTTTTTTTTGCTGACTAGGGCAATGTTTTCAGCTAAATCGTTTCCAATTATTGCTTTAAAGTTGCAGAATTCATAGAAGTGAGGTTTTGATATAATTATCGAGGCCCTCTTTTATTTTTATCTAATTTTGTAACGTAGTAGTTGTTCAAGTTTTTGATTGCGATAAGTTTTAGAAATGATTTTGTGCAATTTTGTTCACTAGCTTAAAAGATGGCAGTTTTTTTGTCCAAGCTGGTTTTATCTTTGCCAACTTAGGTGGGTGCAGTCGTTCCTTACGAAGACCTTCCCCGAGCTGTTTAGCCACGCGGGATCCTGTACCGCCTCTCAGTTCGCGCTCTTTTATTTTTCTTTCCATACAAGATTCTGTTTGTTCACCTATGTTGCTTAACTATTTATCGGTTCTGTTCGTATCGTACAAGAAATGTCATTCTTGAGCCTTTTCAAAATGTTCGGTTTGAATGGTAACATTCCACGCTTTTATTTATCCGTTAGCCCCCTAAATCAGAAACCCAAAAACGGAAAATAGTAGTATCATGTCTTTATTGTTCACGTCATTAATAAAACGTTCATAACTTTAAGCCAAACCGATCTTCCTTTCCTCGCACTTTGGGTCTTTTTCAGTTCATTCGCAGACTGTTGTTGAGCTGTGGTGGAAAAAAAAGTTTAGAGGATTGCGGAAAGCAAAAGTTACGACAAAGCTGCCGAGTCTACCGTACCTCTTCGAACTTGTGGATTTGCCTGATGAAGTAGTCTCCGTACCGTCTTGCTACTTTCGTGTCGGCAATGTGAATCATGTCCTGCAAAGAAGCGAAATGTAAGAAACGATGCGATGATGGTCTTACGTGCAACTGCGTCGTGACTGTTTGCTTACCTTATCGATGTAGAAGTCTACTTCCGAGCCGGACTGGAACTCTCCTTCAAGACCGCTGGTGCCCTTTATCCACACTACGTTCTTCATTTTATGCTACAGAAACGAAAGGAGAGTTAAGACTGGAAATACGACGGTTTAAAAATTTGTCGGAACCGGAAACTTACCTTGAAACACAACAGGCAAGTTCGGAATGCTTCTTCGCTCTGAAACGATAGTTTACCGTAAGTTGATTACCATTTCTGCTATTTGACATTTGATTAGATTTTTGTTGTTGTTGAAAATGAGGACAGGATTTTTTTAGATAACTTGCTGGTGGATATTTTATGCAATTTTGGGAAATCGGTTAATTGGTCGTGGAGGTCCTTGCAAATTTTAGGGATGAGCTTTTCATTGAAATCCTTGGATCCTTGAATTTTTGTCTAACAAATTTACTGGACTTGTTTTGTTTTCAAATTTTTAGTTAAGAACAATGCTTTGTAATCTTGGGTGGTTGATCAGAAATTGATCATTAGGGCCATTTTACCACACTTGTCCTAATACACCACGAGCTTAGGGTTTTGCTCTAATATTCAATGAGCTTCCATACTTTGTGCTCAAGTCTGAAATTTTTAAAACTCTCCAACTCTGGTCAAAAAAATATTCCATGCTGTGGGTCAAGAAATTGGAACGTACCATTTCCATAAAGGCGGCCAGTTTGGAAATCGGCATTGTAGTGTACAGCTTCAAGTAACTGAAAGTGAACGGAAAGATTTAACACTTGTGGAACGATGACCCTAAAACGAAATTCCGGAGTTTAATAAACTTCAACCCACCTGCGGATCGTTGGCAGCATTATCTGTTGTCGGACCTCGTCCAGGAAAACTTGTAATTGCAAAGTCACCGGCTCCTGCAAATTCAACAAAAGCTTGTAACCAGAGGCTTTGGCGTGCGTACCTCGTACACGAGTCACAGTTAAAACCTTAAACCGTTACCATGTGATAGTCTGCCGGAGGAGAGTCGTAATCTGGGGGAACGGGGGACAGAAACTTGGGACAGGCGAAGCAGAAGCTGTTTTCGAACTCTTCGAGATCCCTGCAACATACAAGAACCACATGAAAAAAAGACTGCGGTGATGCTGACAGGACAAGTACTGCTTATAGTAAAGGTCACTAACGAGCGCTGCAGCCTCGTCATCTTGTCGTTGTGCTTCTCGCAGAGCTGTAGGTAGACGCTTTCGTCGATGCGCTGCGGGTGCAGCACTAAGCAGATGGCCAACAGGGTGTACATCTGCTCGGTCTGCTTGTTGATCTGGAAGGCAAAACGTCCAGGTCAGATACTCTGCCCGAGCTGTACGAGACCGACCGACACAAAACGCTGGATGGCTCACCTGGTCGCACTGATATGTTCGTAGCTGGAACATCTGCTTTGTGCGCTGGATGTAGAGCAGGACGTTGGAGAAGGTGCGGATGGCGTCGGCGTAGCGCCGCATCATCAGGTAGTCGAAGCCGACGTAGTAGTACGTGGTTATTTGGCAGGCTGGCACCCGGGAATACAGGCTCTGTTGATGAAGTAAGGTCAATGATTAGTTTGTATTTTTTTTATTTATGTTTGATGCCAACAGGTCCTTGTGCGTATACTTGTCCAAATTCAAGTTTGGGATTCGGGACACCCTGCTAAAGGCCCAAGGACTACTTCTATTCCAGAACAGATGCTAATTCCAAACCTTTTTGTTGAGCTCGATGTTTTCCAGCACTTTGATAGCTTGGTAGTAATCGCCGAGCAGGGAGTGCAGGCGCAACAATCCAACCAAACTAAAGTATCCCAACATTTTGTACAAGGTGTGCCTGCCGAACTCGCCAGCCACGCTGTCCGCATTGCCTAAAACAAAAGAAGGTCAACCGTGAGAACGAACGCAAAGGGCCGTGGCGAAAAACAGCTCAAGACTCTCAATTACCGCCACTCGAAAACACCTCCAGCTGCCGATTGATATTCGACTTGTCCACCAGGGAGTGTAGCACGTTTAGCACGCTGTGGACGTTCCAGATCTGAAATTAGTGTCACCGCATTAGCATTTCGGATTAGGAAGAAGACTATATCCGTTTAAAGACCTCACCTTTGGGTTCTCGCGCAGGAGTGCGATTTCGCTCTCAGATTTCTTGGCCAGCTTGCTGCGGTACTGGCTGAACGACTGGAACTGGTAGATGAACTCGTCGATGATCTCCCACAGCCATTGGTTGGGCAACTCCAAGCTAACGGGATGCTCGGCATCTGAAAGTCGTAAAAGGTGAGCAATATGGAATCGCCTTGCGGCATGTTCTTTTGGTGCAACTTACTCAAGATGTAGTTGAACAGGTTGCAGTAGTTGAAATAGGACTCGAAGCGCTGTTCGATGGTGGGACCGCGCTGTATCGAAAAGTGAAAAAACGACATTTTGGATTTTGTAACGAGCCGAAAGCGAGGGCAGATTGCCGACGGGTTCCTACCGAGACGCGGGCGTAGATGTGGCGGTAGTACAGCTCCTTGTACAGGTTCAGCACGACGTGATCTGGAAAAAATGATCGGCTTTTTAAATAAGTGCAAAACAGAATTGTTTGTTTTCAAAGTTGCCGCAGAACGTTCCGACGCTCACCGTTTTGCACGAGCGCGGCCACCTCCTCCGCTTCTGGCCACGGCGAAGACTTGAAGTACTGCTCGCTTAGGCGCACGAAACTAAAGAACGGAAATATGGGTTTGATAACGGACTCGGGGCGAAGGTTTCGAAACGGGACGTTAACTAACGCTTACATAGTCTCGTAGATGTTTTGGATCTCGTAGATGTTCTTTTCGTTGATCGACTTCCACATGTTGATCAACATGTCCTTCACCTGCTCGGGGATGTCGTAGGTGACGTAGTTGCCTCCTCGCTCATACTCCGCATCCTGACGCATCCCTCCTGGTTTGGCGAAAAACGGATGAGATGTTTAGCTAACGAACGTCAAAAACGACGACTTCCAAATGCCGAAACGGCGAGGGCCGCGGGTGAAACGCAGAAACACGAATTTTAAGTATAATTTAATCACTTTTTTTATATAATTAAAATACAAGCACATTTTCCGATTTTTTAGATCAATACTAGTCATTACAACTTTACTACGAATTTATTTTGTAAGGGCTATAGCAAATGGACGCCCTTAAGATACAAAATAGGACTAATTTGTGTCCACATCTTTACCGAACATGATCAACCCTGAGCATAAACTCGTTTTCGTGGTTTCACCCCTTATGTCACGCTCAAACCTCTTACCGAAGCCTTCTTGCCTACCTCCCGCTTCGTAGTCATAGTACGGCTGGGTAGTAAAGTACAGAAAATACATTTTAATACACACACATCGGTTTTATTAAAAATAAAACACTCATTCAAACACCCCCCCCCCCCCCACATGCTCTATTTCACCATAAGGCATGCCTTTGTCCAACTCGGTTTCACAATAAACTTACCCCTTCTCCTCCCTCCCGATAATCCCCTTGATCGTCGTACGAAAACATTCTCACTCTTTGGTGTGATTATTCTGATCGAAAATTATTAGAATATAAATTAAAGAAATTCACGAAAATGCCGCAATTATTAAGAGCCAACATCCACGTTTTGCGGCTACAGACGGTATCTAGCGCCACCTATCCACCGCCTTCAAGCGGCTAGTTTTCGTACTATTTTTCTCGCCATTTTCGGCATGTTCACGCTATTTGTTGCTGGTCTTTTTTTTTTCATTGATGGTTTAATTTAGTTTCATTTACGCTGCCAAGATTTTGCGAGCTTTAAGAAAACACGTTCACAAGGCCGGCATTGGCATGGAAATCTCCACTGGAGAAATGATACTGTTGGCTGGCAATTCTTATCCAGAACTGGCCAATTTGATTGCCTGGTGAGTTTGCGTGTTTTGGTGTTCTTATTTTAACCTCAACTCTTTGTTGTTCTGGCACGTGTTTGTTCGTGTCAAAATGTCCACAAAGTTTAATTGCTCGAGCTTATTAAATATTCACTTGTGTGGGAGAAGGATGAAAGACCCCAAAAATAGACTTTGCTCGACTTTTATTTATCGAATAATATGAATCAACATGGTGTACCTGAGACACGTGATAACCCTTGTTTTTCATTGCAGCCGACTAGGGATCAAGCTGGGAAATTGCTCGGTGTATCATAAAACTAACAGAGGTAAGTTTTGAAAATGAAATATGGCTAATGTAACGCGTTTTCTCCTCCGCTTGAGAAGAAAAAAAATCGCGTAAAAGACGTAGTTTCAAGCAGCGCATTAGAATAGTGTATTTCTGCTATGACAATCTGTTGGATATCTTAAGACTAGCACTGACAAGACTTATGAAAATAAGCTTTAAAACTTGGCACAACCTGGCTTAGAAGAACCGACCAATAGACATCAAAGGAATTTTTCACCAACAATAAATTTGCTCCCCCCTCTACCATATGGCATTTAATGCTGACTGTAGAGTACTAAATTAAATTGAAAAGCATGCCAGAAACCCTGTCAGATTAGAAAGTCTCGATAGGTTAAGTTGATGTCTACAGGTATGCCGCAGAATTTTGCTGGAAGGTCGACAATTGACCTGCTATTCGTCATAGAGTAGATTATTTTATCCTTACTTTCATTAAAAAAAATGGGATAAATCTTTGTTAAAAAAACCGACATGACTATTTAATTGGCACTGCCGCAAATGTTGCTAACCCTTTATAAAATGTTCTCGTCAGCCGCTACCTCGCCATGTAACCAGGGCAGAGCATTTAAAATCAAGAATATGTAGATTAGAACAGCAATGAAATTAATTTTCTAAGATATTAATGTACCCGACTTTATGATCACATTTTAAACATTAAAAATTGTTGCGTTTGTTTCCATTTGGTCAACTTTAGATTATTTTTTTTCGTAGAAACCGTCGTTGAAATTGGAGATTCTGTCCGTGGGAAAGATGTTTACATTTTGCAGACTGGAACAAAGTGAGATTTGCACATTTTGGTTTCAAGAGTTTTCCTAATACTTTATCCAACCGCTTTTGTTCTTGAATATGATTTTACAGAGATGTGAATAATAACATGATGGAGCTGCTGATCATGGCTTACGCCTGCAAGACCTCCAGCGCCCGCAACATAGTCGGTGTCATTCCCTATCTGCCCTACAGCAAGCAAAGCAAGATGCGGAAAAGAGGGTGCATCGTGTCCAAGCTGCTGGCTCAGATGCTGAGCAAGGCTGGTAGGCTTCGAAATAGTCACTTTAACCGTGTTCATCTTAAATCCCGCTATAAGAATTTGTTTGCTGTTGTTCTCAGGCTTAACGCACGTCATCACGATGGATCTTCACCAAAAGGAGATTCAGGGCTTTTTCGATCTGCCAGTGGACAATCTCAGGGCATCGCCTTTCCTCCTGCAATACATCCAGGAGCAGATCCCAGACTACAGAAACGCCATCATCGTGGCACGCAACCCAGGATCGGCAAACAAGGCCACGTCTTATGCCGAGAGGTTGAGATTAGGTAAGGCTGTGACGGTAACCTCTGCTCGTTAACTTTCCATCGTAGCCGCAGGTGCTAAAGGCGTATCTTCTTGCCTGTTTACAGGGATTGCGGTCATTCACGGAGAGCAGAAAGAGTCCGACTCCGACATGGTCGATGGAAGGAACTCTCCTCCTGCTGTCCCTCGATCTAGAACTATGGATGTTTCGCTGGATGCAATGCCAGGTGGGATTGACTTTTTATAGACAGTTGGTACAACAGAATTCCAGTTGCAGTGTTCTCATTGGCTTATGATCTTTTCTAGTGCTGACTGCTAAAGAGAAACCTCCGATTAATGTTGTCGGTGATGTTGGTGGAAGGATTGCAATCATGGTGGTAAGGCATACAGAGCTTATTTGTTATGTATTTGTAATTGATACGGTGGTGTTGAATTTAAGCCAACTAGGCTTGACACTTTTTGTGCTTGACACAATTTTGACACTTTTTGTGCTAGGACGACATGGTGGATGACGTTGCCTCATTTGTGGCGGCTGCCGAAGTCCTGAAGGAACGTGGTGCGTACAAGATTTACGTACTTGCCACGCACGGATTGCTCTCGTCTGATGCTCCACGACTGATTGAAGCCTCGCCCATCGATGAGGTGTGCACACATAAATTAAAGTGAAGTTTTCAGTAACAGGCTTTTGTCTAAATGCTTTTTTTTTGTCTACCCCCAGGTGGTAGTCACCAACACGGTACCTCACGAGATCCAGAAGATGCAGTGCCACAAGATTAAGACGGTGGACATCAGCGTGCTGCTGGGCGAGTCCATCCGCCGCATCCACAACAAAGAGTCGATGTCCTACCTGTTCCGCAATGTCACCTTGGAGGATTAAGGTGCCTGGGGAGGGGCGTTCATCTCAGTTGTGGCCGCAACAAAAACTGGCTAATCTTGGCCTCGGTTTTCCCAGGACTCGTCTCGTGACTCTGCTTGCATTTATCAGAAGAAACTGTCTGGTAACGCCTTTCTTTTAGCCCTGGATTCTCGTACACCTCCCCACTTTAGATTATGAGGGAACCGTTCAAAGTCTGAACCGTTTAACACTGGGGTGTTGCCGTGGAGCCACTAAAAGCGAACGATTTCAAAACGAACAGTCCGAGCCATTCCAGTTAGTGTTTGACCAAGGTAACCAAACCGTTCGTGTCGTTACGTTTTTCGTTTCCCTGAAATGTACCCAATTCTCTGAAAAAATACTTGTCAATCGTCGAGTGTGTGCTTTTTAGATCACACAAATAAAATTTGCAACCAGTGTTACAATACAAGATTCGAGGTTACGTTTTTCTTGTTTTGCCAGGCAATCAAAACTTTCTTGTTCTAAGCCAACGGTTTGTCCTCGTCTAGAACTTGAGATGGAATTCGAGTTAATTGCCGCTAAAACCGACCCAGATTCTGGTATTTACCGTATATTTTGGGTGTTTTCGTGTCCCGATACACTGATTTGTCAAAGATGAATTTGTGATTAGATATTTTTTCCTTGAATTTTAAAAAAACGGGTCCCTTGACAGTTGGTGCGCTGACATTTTTTGAGACTCACAGAATTTTACAGTTGCAAAACGCTGAAAATGTTTTGAAAACCTGAAACAACCCTACGTTTAAGAACCGTGGTAAGTCCATTTGATACGTTTCTCACTGCTGTTTCTGCCATTGCAGTTATTTTGTTTCATGACCACCTTTATTGCCTTTATATGGCCACGATTGAAAAAGTATAAAATCTCAAAATATCAAAAGTAGAACCCTTTTTTTCAGCCGCGGGAAGCTTGCGAATTTCCCGATAATGCTTCGATTTTCCAGGTATTGCAGAAGGCCTTGGCTACACTTGCGGGAACGGTAGTTTGTACAAGATCACGTCTCCTTGCCGGGTACCTGTGGCAATGAGGAAATCTCTCGAGAAGGCGGCCGGAAAAGTGCAAACAGCCGTCACTGCACCATCGTTTAGGAACGCGGCGAGGTTCCCCGAAAAGATGTTCCAAATGGCTACTCGGCCGACCTCGGCTCCTCCACTGGCCACCAGGTGCTGCCCCACCCGAGTCGTCCCTTGCAGACTGCAGAGAAAGGCATGCGACATTTGGTGAGTTGCATCTTTTTGAATCTCATAACAAAAAACCGCAAAAGTTCTTGGTCACCGATTATTGTTACTCACCACTGGTTGGGCAGTTCCACCACATCTTGATACTCGCGAAGGACTCGCCACTTGTGCCTGGCGGGATTCACCGCCACTAGCTGGTGCCTGGGATTGCTATTGCCTGTGACGATTCCCATGACGAGTAACCCCTGAAAATATACCAAGGGGTTTAGACTACATTTTATAGACAAATAATAGCTTTATTTTCAAATTGCCGATTATATTTCTTTTGAAATCCAAGGGATTTTTAAAAAAAAATACCGATTCCTCGTGGGCGAAGGTGCATTTCTGGAAAGGCGAATTTCCAGGTGCTTGCATCTTCTTGCACAGCTGTCCCGTTTCATGGTTCCTGGAAAGGCAGAACCGCAGTTTCATTAAAGACTGCCAACGGTTTTGTAATCGAATTTGGGAAAACAAAACTCACCACACGTAGACGTCTGTTGCGCTACAGCCGATTACAGCATCTTTTAGTTCCGTAATGGGCTGCAGAGAAACCAGTTCATCCTTCATATTGTTCAAGTAGCGCGGCTTCTTGGCCCCGGCCACGTTGAGGTCGTAGGTTTTCAGCCGGGTGCCTCTTGACCCCACTTGGGCGTAGACTAGTGTTTCGCTTACCACGCAACATAGAATTGCACGTGATGATCGTCCTCTGGGAAAGCAAGAAAAAAGTTTTGCTCTGGAATTCGCCACAGATTCGAAAGAATCCAAAAAAAAAATGTACTCCGCTTGCTCTCACTGTAATGACTCCAAGCAGCACTTCCTGCCAGGGGGTGAAAGGTCGTAGCACCAGACTGCTCTTTCACCCTTGGTTTCTGCGATTACGGCCAAGCCCATACTGCTCGGCAAATTAAAGCCGGTAAATTTATATGTGCCACCCTGTAGCCAAGAATGGTGAAATTTTTGATTTATATAAGGAACTATGAAGGGATTCGTAAGCTTGAAACTATGACAACCCCACATACGTGTTGGAGCATCAGCGGCGTCATCGGTTGCGGAATCCACTCGTCGTCCTCTTCGGTCCACAGGGAGATTTTGCTGTTCTGCGCCGTGGCAATGGCCCGCACGCTGACGTCGTCGAGCATCACTTTACCACAGTGCACTAGCTCGACCGCCTCGCGTACCGATGTATCCAGCGACAGCAGGGATTCAAACCTCGACAGCTGCGGTAGCTCCACCTCTTCGGTGAGCTTTTCCGTTATTGAGGCTTCGTTTTGCCCAGACGGCTCATCTGTTTTCAGTGTTTCACCAGAGGTCCGAGCCTGGTTCTTGCCGCTTCGGAGGGAGGTTTTGCGGCGGAACCGTATCTTCCAAGCAGCAAACTCGTCCTCCGGGAGGAAGAAGTCGACGATTGGCTGCTCAGCCATGAACGGTGGCGGCTCTGGGAACACCAGTTTAAAGCTGGCCGTAGAATCGACAGGGAAAATAGCCAGATTGGTCTTGGGTTTCTGGATCGGCGGCTGCTCCGGAAACACTTGCGAAAGGCCGGTAGGAGAATCGCCCGCGGATGTCTCCGGAGTATTGGTCTTGGGTTCCGGGGAGACCTGAACGCTGGACTTAGTTTTGCTTTTAGCATGCCTGTAGTCCATCGTGACGAACTCGTCGCTGTTAAGGATGTAGGAAGAGCGGGATTGCCGGGACGATCGCCTCGGAGCCGAGATGGCAGCACTTTCGCCGGTCAGTGGACTTTCGTCCTTGGGCACGGAATCTTGTGTTGCAAGCTGCGGCAAAGTGCGTAATGGCGTGTTGTCGTCGCTCGAATCGTTGCCAGAACTTGCTAAAAGTTCAGTTTTGCAGAACGGATTTTCGTCCAGGGCAGAAGGATCGCCCTGGCCTCTGCACGCTTTTCCCGGAGTGTCCTCGGAAGGCACATCTGGCTCATGCTCCAGCACCTTATTTCCGGACGTGTTCTTCATCATTTTGGCAGCTTTTTCCCATTTCTACAAGTTGGAAACGTTGGTACTACCATTTCTACAAGTTGCTCGCTCGGCATTATCACCTAAGGCAGGGAGTCCATCAAGATGGCGAATACGTGGTGTTGTGTCAGCGTGGTTTGTCGCCACACCATCCACTCGCCACGTGGTTGGCAGTGCGGTAACCACCACACGGTAGTCATTTTCACCATTTCAATTGGCTTTGGGACATATGGTCACACTGAATGTGTCCAACACATATGCCATGTACCGCACAGACACTGCGCCATAGTCACACCATCTTGGTTTGCACCCTGCCTAAGAAATGCTACATTTCGACTTTTCTTCAAGAATCAATCTTGATTTCATGAAAACTGCAAAACATCTTGACAACACGGCGATTATTACCTTTAATTTCTGCTGTTTTCTGGCTATTTCTGCTTTCATGCGGGCGATCTTCATTTCGATCTACAAATTGAAAATAACGAGTGATGTCGCTTATTACACTTTGGAGATACCGCACCATACGGAATAATTTCAAAAACTAACAAAAGTACATGATTTTATTGTAGACGTCTTTATTTTCTGGATGGGGAGTAACTTTGAGTGCGCACGTTGCATCGATGTGAATGAACATTTGTTCCAAAACAGAAATCCATCATTTGCAAGTGATGGACATTTTTTTAAGGGAGGGTAATTGAATTTTTAGTAAATTCCTACATTACAAATTTTTGAGTTCACTTCGTTTTATAACTACAGAAAACGCGAGGTTTTTATCCTGTATTGTCAACTAACAAAGCTGACACGCTTTTAACCATGCAGAGGTTCAAGTTATAAACAGTACAATTTAATTGATATCTCCTCAAGAACATTCTCTGATTTAATTCAGGACATGTGATCCTAGATTTTCCAAGTTTAAACTACTGTTAAACATTGGGTATCTTTAAACAGGTGGCAGGCAGCCTTAAAGTGGCTGGAAAGCCATACTGTACACATGGCATTCCAGCTAACCCTATACAACAGCCTATGTAAAGGTATGGGTTACCTGCTCGATGTCCATGTCAGCTTCCCGACCTTCCATGGCTTATCTAAAAGTTCAAGAAACCAAGATCTTCATAGGTCAAAGGTTAATTCGTGATCTTTTGAAGCTCTTCATGCATCACACGTGAAGCGAATTTTCCCGCCAAGGTTCTGAAATTCCCTATGGGCGTGCTAATTGGTTGACATAATATGCCAGTGATCACGTCATTAAATAAAACTTCTGTCAGTTTACAATTAAGAAAATTCATTCATTAACATTTACTCTAAATAATTTACAATCGCAAGGTAGATTTGTATTTTGAAGGCAATTATATAGCAGGAGGCACTGTCGAAGATAGTGAACGCCTCTTCTATTACAGACCTTCCAATGGACCAATTAGTGATAGGTGCGACACGCCGCATTGCTGACGTTCATTTCTAATGCAGTACGCTTCACGAATTTCCTCTCTTCGATTTAGGGGGTCATTCAAAAAGACCTCCAGTGAATCATTGATCAACTGTAATTATAACAATCTGTGTTTAACTTTAATATATATATTTTATGCTACAATTCATATGTACAGTATTCTGTATCAGGGTGTTCAGAACTCCATACATGGACATTAAGCGCCACATATCATTTTTCCACTAGGGATATGCTTTGAAAAATACATTGGCCCAAAGTTATACCGACATGATGGGATAACTTTGTGACAGAAACGGATGGAGATATCCCTGCACCTGTTAATCCGGCAGGAAAATAACGCCATATTCTGAAAGATAGAAGTTGATATTATTTGACTTGGTTACGTTCTTTTTTTCAGATTTCCATAAAAAATCCCATCAAAAACTGGTCCAAATTAGCCACATTTTACGGTATTTGAAAAAGGTGCCACGTCTAAGACAAACGGAGGACGAATAGGAGCGCTTTGCGTAATCGCGTCATTGTTATGAGAACCAATTAGGTGATATCACGCCCCATCGCTGGCCGAATCCTGTACGTTTCACGAAGTCCCTTGTTGAAACAGTACGCCCTGACCTCTGGTGGCGCTCAGTTTGCGGGCATCTCTCGCAATGATCGCAATGAGATTTGAATACGGGAAGATAAGCATCTTCATCCTGAATTGTTGTATTTCTAATTATATTTGGTCGGTTCATTTTCGGCAACTACCACAGCCAAGGAATACGCTATTTTCATGTCCGACCCTCTGCTCTTAATCGTCCTCGCTACGTTTTCCAGAGAGATCTGCCTTGCACCCGGATCCGAATATGGCTTCTTCTCCGTGAATTCGATCCCGCTGTAATTTCTTTTTTAAAGGTAGGGAAATACTTGATTTTTATTCTATAAATTGGAAGCAGGGGTTCAGAGGATTTGTCTCCGTGTTTCCGATTGTTTTCCTTACCTTTGGAATGTAGTTTTTCAACGTCCGTTTTTACTTGACCTAGACCCTAGCCCGAGGGTTTTTCGACATTTATTTCTGGAATTTACAGCTGATTGTACATACGCAACATGGAAAAAGCTAATCGTTTTACGATCCTTAAGCGCTTTAAGCCAGTTTTTTGTTGTTTCGACGATGATTAGCGAATTATGGGTTTTATCTTAAAGCTAATTTTTATAGCAGTCGGGTTTTATTATATTTATTGTTTTTACACCGTGTTCGTCCGTAGTGAACATTGGGAAGCTATTGCTACTGTATACGTAGTTACAGGCAAGAGTCCTGGAGATATTTCTGCAATATCGATTTTTGCGGTTTGTTTTATTACAAATAATAGTCCCGAAGAACTAATTGGAAAAAAATAGCCTAACGGTATTTTACTACATGTAACGTTTTGCTTATAAAGCAGTTTTTTTTTCTTAAGGTCAAGGCAATGCGGGTTTTGACGTTTTTCCACCGCCAGATAGCGCTCGCGTTTACGGCATGCAAATGCGGTGCCATAAAAGACTAGGTCCCAATTTTGTAATTTTTAAATGTGTCATTAATTTGTACCTTGATGTAGGTTGCTAATTAGCTTTAGGAAGATGGAATGTCATAAGAATGCCGTGCTGAGCTTATGACATTCCATTATTTGACATTCCGTATTTGAAATTGCGACCGCTAAGACCGCTAGATGGGGGAGGGTACAAATTGTACCTTCTGATTAAAAAATATTTAAAATGTTAATCTCAGACCAGATTATTTTATTAAAAACGAGAAAATCTCACCTTAAGAAATGTATTTTGTGCCGTGACAATTTTGGCTCCAGGATGCAATACTAGTTTCTATGTTATATCCCCATGTGGGGTAAGCTGATTTGACCACTGATTTGACCAGGGTGACACACATTCAATTAACAAACTTAGAATTTTCACTTTTGAAATTGTTGTCAATTTTGATATTTATTATATTGTATATGTCTAACGTAGCTAAACGAATCGAAAACATTTTAGAAAAATTTAAATTAAGCGATTTTAATTAGCATGAAAAATGAAAATCGCGGTGAAGTAACTTTTTTAAAGTATGCTAATTTTATGTCATCATATTTCAGTTGCAACTCATTCCGTTTTTCAGTTTAACAATGATAAATACAATTTGTTATGAGTGGGGTAAAGTGAGACATTCCACAAATAAATTGCAAACGTTACAATTTGATAGTAGATTTGATACACAGCCACTTAGTTGAACCACATATCCTTAGAATTTTATATTAATAATACAATTATTGAATGCGAAACAAATGTTTTAGTAAAAAGTGTATATGATTTCAACGTTTGCACAACCTCGGTAATGGCCGTGTCCCTGTCCTTTTCAAAAATAAACACCACGTACAAGAAGACGTAAAAAGTAAGGGAGAATGACGCGATGAAGTGGGTTCACCCCCGTTTTGGAATAAGGCTAAATAAAGATTGTGGCAAGGTCGAAGAAAGTGGTAAAAAAGCATCTTCTGAGGTCGGAGGCACCCTTGTGACATAGGCCAGGAACACACGTGCGGCATGTACGTTTTTACTAAATTGGCACATTTCCTCCATTTTTTTCTAGAACGTTTCTTTCAAGCGTTCTGTATAGCTCAGAATGGATGGAGCTGCATGAGATTTTGAAATTAAACATGCTGAAATGGGCCTTATTTATTATGGTTCAGCACCATGGTGGTTACGCTATCCGCCTGACAATTGGAAGACCCTAGTTCGGTTCCCGACCAGGTCGGTTACTCTGACTGTGGGTTTCGGGGTTTTCCAGTTGTTTCCAGGCAAATGCAGGGGTAATTCCTCTAAAAATTGGCCGCGACCGTGCTCCTTCCTCTCCTTATTCTTCTACTTCATCATTCCTTTGACTAGTTTATATACTGGATATTTCCCCAACAATAGAAAGTTTGAGCCAGCCAACGTTAACGAAACGATAACGATAACGTTGGCTGGCTCAAACTGTCTACTATCTAGACCCTCTATGATCAAAGTAGTTTTTGGGCCTCGACTAAACCTCAACCAACCAACGGCCCTGCATATATGAACATGTTTTCAAACAGATATGGAGAATATCATACAGGAACATATATGACCCCCATATATTAGAGAAATTAAAGAGTTTGAGCCAGCCAACGCGTTAACGTTAACCTTAACGTTAACGGCGGGAAGGGAGGAGCCATGGACTTAACTACCCAATGAACTAAATGAATGTCATGAGTGAGCATGGCGTACAGTTGGATAGTGCAGTCTGTGGCTCCTCCCTTCCCCCCGTTAAGGTTAACGTTAAGGAGTTGGCTGGCTCAAAATCTCTATTGAGCCAGCCAACGCGTTAACTTTAACCTTAACGTTAGAGGCGGGAAGGGAGAAGCCACGGACTGAACTACCCAACTAAACGTCACGAGTGCGCATGCGTGGTTCTTCCTTTCCCGCCTCTAACGTTAAGGTTAACTTTAAGGCGTTGGATAGTTCACTCTCTCCATTTGTTTTACCAAGGGCCCTTTAAACATAGTTTTAGCATTATAGCACAAGTATACACTATGTAATCTTTTAATTTTTTGCGGAACCCTTAATTTGCCTCCCGGAACCCATAGGGTTTCATAGAACACTCGGATCCATTCTAAAGGAGCATATGCACCACCAGATGGTGGCAATATTGTAATCAAGTTTTCATGTGATGAATTTTATCGCAAGATTGTCGTCTGGTTACCGAACAATAAAAACAGTAAGGTTCATTAGTGCTTTTGTGGTTTGCAACAGGCCAGTAATAGTAGAGTTTAGAGTTGAAGGTAGACACATTCCTAATCCTAACATTGTTGATTTGGTTGTCACCACTCTATACTAGTGGAATTCAAAATGTACACCAAAAGCTATTGGATGGAAAGCTGTTACTGATTCTCTAAAGAAAACAGGAATTCCAAGTGAAATGCTTTTAAATAAACACCAGAAACACGATATGAAAGGAAAGGCATTCAGCAATGTTTGAATTACCTGCCAAGTCCTTCAACAAAACTTTGAAGGGATTTAAGAAACTGAATCCTTCATTGAAAAAACCTTGGCTAAAGAACTTCAAATCAAGACCAGAAAGCATTTATTCCCATAGAATAGATTTTTCACTAGTGATCATGGTGAATTTTACATGATAAATATTTTCAAATAATGTTTAATAGATAAACATTTAGTAATAAAGAAGTGGTACAGAGATGATTTTTTATATACTTTTAGAATAAAAAAAAATCATAAATTCTGAAACAACGTTTATGTCAGTGTCATTTAGTTATATTAGTTGACATTTTGTAGCTATGCTCGTACATTTATTTTGCACACACAATTTAATTTTAATGTTTTTCCATTATAACTTGTTGATATAATCACAATAAACATTTAGTTATATCATTATGCAATAGTTGTGGCCCTTGTAGGGACCCATTTTTATCCTGGCAATCAATATTTTAGACCAGGGCGGTCCAACATGTGGTTCCCCCTGATGCGATTTATGGTAGCATTAGGCAACATCCAAGAAATGATATTAAAGCCTTGAAAATTAAAGTTGGAACATTCTTTTCATAAAATATTTAATTATTTCCATATGTTACTCATGCTAACACATAAGCGTTTATTTATAGAAATTAATAAATATGGTAATGAAATTTTAGGTATGAAAAGTTGGACCACCCTGTTAAGAAAAATCCCATTGGGAAACAAGTCATTTTTGTAACCAATTTCAGGCGAATGCTTCTACGTCAGTAGCGACTTAGATATGAATTTAAATTGAATTTCTACTAAATTTGGACATTCGCCAATCACCAGGAAGGCTATTTCATCGTCTTAATTGCATGCAAAAAGAAGGACCAATAATAAGCATCTATACTGTTTATCGATACAAGTGTCGATATGGGTAGAATATCGATAGCAAAATAACGATAGAGTATTAATACCATACTAATATCCGTAGTATCGCAACATCCCTAGGCGTCATATTGCTGTAGGGTCTTTGTTTTTATTCCCAACCGTCATAGAAGACATCCTAACCATGCATGCATATGGATAGAGGAGAAATCCTAGGTTGACGGCATTCGGATCGATACATTGGCACGACGAATGCAAACGCGCCGTCTACAAAAGGACCTCATGCTGAAAATTCAGAATTCATTACATACGCATCAATAAAACCTAGGAACCAATAAAAACAGTCGGAGCAATTTTATAAGCGAATGGAAAGATTTCATGGAAAATACCCGTCAAGGTGCGAAATGAATGAATACCGGTGCATCATCCAATCTCATTCACGGATTTGCGGACAAGGTCGCTGTATTTCAGCATTCAGCACTTTTTTTTTTGTTCACTGGTAACCTTGATTCGATTTGAAATTCAACGATTTTTCCGTGGCCTACTGTGGGATTCGAAAATGTCCATTGGTAACATCCTTGGAAAAGTTCTTGGAAATTGGTCCTGCTGTGCGTGCTTTTGATAAATATAATGTGAAGTGTACAGTAGGCGATTTTTGAACAAGTCGTTGCACAACTTGAACCTCATCCAATATAACTTTTGACCCCATGATGCCAGCGACGTCTACCGGGACGGACTCGATCAACCCCAGCGCCATCTGTGGCGCTACTGTGAGGCAGCTGTGCTTGGGCAGTAATGGAGTGCATTGAATGACTTTGAGTAACGAGTAAAAGAGTACTGAATACAAAATGTACTGAAATGGTATTAGTACAATGCACTCGATTATAAAATTGTACTCACAATAGATGATTATGGCCCCTAAGGTTATTCCTAAAAAGTTGCAAATGTTGTGATTTGGCTAATTTAGTTCATTTAGGGGCCCTTTTGTGCTGTTTTCGATTATTTACATATAGTAGTTCTGAATGGCGTTGGACTAGGGGTCAGCACCAAGAGTATCAACTTAGTGAATTTGTTTATCTTTTGGGAATCGATTCTGATTTCACCTTAAACACGTTCCCAAAGTTGATCATTGGTTCCCGAACAATTGCAACGAACCCTTCGATGTGCTTATTAAACGAAATTTTCAGGTCATTAAATTCGAACCCAGCGTCATCGACCCCGTGATTCAGTGTTTTTCCACACCTTTCTACAGTCGTGGAGGTCACGTAAGCCATGGCCAGCGTTTGTTGAAACATTGTTGAATTTTCATCGACCCAGGCTAGGTGTCGGGGGGTGCAGGGGTTCTCAACCCACCTTTTCATAATCGTCCCAGGAGTGTTTCGACACTCGTGACCGAATTTCCTAAGCGTCGAATTGCATCCTTGCCAGAGATGATGCATTTTAGACATAAATAAAAAGCAGTAAACAAGCTTTTCATGACGGGTTCGAAATAATGAGGCCAGGACGGTGGGTTTCCAATTCGAATCCGGATCGAGGACAACAATATGTTTATAACCCAAGTGTTTGGAGGGGGTGCTGCGTCAACTCAACAAGTTTCAGATTGCTACATGTGTCGTTACATCTGACGTGCATATAGTTTCATGATGGATTGTTGTACGATGTGGTTTTAGATTGAAACTTTTTCAATATTTCCAGTGTAAAGTGTTGTACTAAAACTTAGGCAAGTTGTCCTGTGATAATTAGGCTGGGCCCCCTGTAAGGGCTAACTTAAGGCGTTCTTCGGAACTGGGGTCCAATCAGTCTATCGTCCTTTCTGTCACATGAAATCTAGCCTTGTTGGCCCTGTAGACCCTCTACAGGATCAAATTGCAACCGGTTGGGCCCTTTTTAGCCTTAGTCGCCTTTGGGCCCTTAAACCCCAAACAACAACAGAAACAAAACTTAGGCAAGAAGTTGTTTGAAATAGTACCACGTGTTTGCTTTCGATATTAGGAGCTTGTGTTAAGCGGCTAACGGCTGCAAATCTGCTTTACTTGAATTCAGGGTGTCCAGCAGCTAGCCTTGCAAATCGAGAAAATCGGGAAATGTACTTGCAAAGAGTTTGAAATTATGCTTGAAATTCGTGTTAAACGCCAGTGCATATTAGGGAATCCAATGTCGGGTGTCGAGTAACCGGATATTTGAGTTGAATTACACGGGTGTTGTTTTGACAGAGAATCGAGTGTGAATTGTTGGGTTTCAAGAATAAATGTTGAATTAATTTCACATTCCTAGTAAATAAGTAAATAGTTACGTTTTACGATGTATTTAAACTACACATACTGGCCTGTTAATCAGTTTTATTACTTTAGAAATGCACATTAGGAGGAGCGCCGTCAAATTTATCCAGTTTAAATTAAAATTAGCCGCCGCCGTGTTGCTTCTTAGAACCTGAAAGAGCACTTCGCGCTGTGGTTCCCCTTTACCCATAATCCCATTAACGTTTGCACGGCACATGTGCATGTCGATTTTTAGTCTGCAATCGTAATCAGTAATCCTACTCATGAGTACAATTTGCCCAAGTCTGTTCGAAAGTAACTACGTCATAAATTATACTTTAAGAGTGCTTGCGCATGCGCAAATCGGATGTAGTGATTTGGATTTGGAGCAGTAGCCAACTTTTGACTACATTCTCTAATGTTTTGTTTGGATCTGCAGGGTAACCTGACATTTTTTTTAACTAAATCCCTCTTGTCACGCGATTTCCTTGTCTGCCAAATCAAGATGCTATCTTCAAAAAAATAGTTGGACCTGAAGCGAAACGAACCAAATAGAGAAAAGGCTATGCTGCTATTTCTGGATTAAGCGGATTATTTATTTGGAACTGGGTTTTGTGTATTTTTTTATACATGTTTTAAATCGTGTTGCTAAAGGCGGGAAAAAAATCCAAACAATCAACTGAAATGTAGGGCTGCGTGAAGCTACATTGTACAAGTATATAAAATAACAGCTTCTGTCCCAGTTAATCTAAATGTACCTTAAATTGTATTAAAGAGGGTCATCCACCTTCTGCCTGTAACGATAATTGTTTGAAAAGCTAAGTTATGAATTATTAAGGTTATCAACATAAAAGTGAAATTTACGATTTCTGATATGTCCGTACACATATGGTAGTTGTTGCTGGAAATTGTTATGTTATTGCAGTTTAGAACTTTGCATGTGCTGAAGCATGGGATGATAGCACATGCAAAG